>JAEIFU010001328.1:0-72991 GCA_018904235.1 Lordiphosa stackelbergi | reverse complement strand
ATCGAAGTGTGCATGTAAGGAGGTGGAGGAGGGGAAATAGTGGAAAGTGGAGGAAGAGGAGGGGGTGGGGGGTCAGTGGAGAGCGTGGGCAATTTGAATTTTTTAATTTTTGGGAAAGACTTTGGAATCTGTACGTTCCCAATTATGGGCAAGCATTGCTGATGATGCTGTGAAATGCACAATCTTCATATATTTAGTAGAAACGGACGCGGGACGGAAATATCGCTTATTGTGGTAGTGCGGGAGAGGAATGTATTCAGCATCCACTTGACAGGGAAGGAGTCATATATAAATACTAGCTGAACCCGCCGCGACTTCGTCCGAGTGCAAGTTTTGAAAAATCGTAGAAAGTAGAAAAAATTGTATAGCCTCTTGAACACTCAAGATTGTATTTAATCTATTTGTTAAAACGCAAATTTTTAATATCATTGGTTTCATCTGCTTATTTTTGGACAGTTTCGAGTTTACGGTCGATTAAAATAAATCAATCTGGCCATCAATATTACGCACATAACTTTAAAATCTGGGAAAAGAGAATTAAGTAAGGCGTTGGAAATGCAGTGGCTGAAGACATATTAAATTCTATCCCGTCCTGTCATAAGGACACAACCAAGCTCTGAAGTCGCGCGGAAATTTTAGAATTAAAAATTTTTCCCTTCCTGTCTTGTGAATGCTGAACAGACTATAATATATTCTTCTTCCTAAGGACTATAAAAGGAATTTAACAAGGGACATATTACTATAAGTGCGCACCTATATTCATTTGTTTAATATTAGATCTCCAGGATATTCTTTGTGATCAATTTATGTAAATCAACACAGTATGAGAGCATGTAACTATTTGAACAAGTGTACCTTAGGGTGGACATTTTATACATGGAAAAATGTAACATCATACTGATACCCGCTTAAACAATGCATATTTGTGTTAAAACGCATAGCAAACAGTTTTTTGAGAAAAAATAGGTTTTAGGGTCTGCGACTTGATTCAAAGTTTATCAATTTATACGTACTGTTGCCCATGCCCACATTTTTAAAGTTTAAGTAGTTGGCGTAGACTTGGTTTGAAGTCAGGTACACTGTACCTATGTGTCTTTATTATGCGGCAAACTAAAACAGGGAAAACTCATTTCTTACAAATAGAATAGATAGAATAGAAATAAGAAGCAAATTTAACTTTTCTATTTTAAAATCGGAAATAATAAGTATAGTTTTTAAATAAAGGGTCACCATTCCGCAATCCCGCTGCCCTGATTTTTTGATCTGCAAAGGCTAAATTGAAAAAAAGCTGTTTTGGCAACACTGTTTATTGTTTTTGATGTGTGCCATCACTATTCTGATAATATCGTAGAGATAACGTACCAAAACAATAACAAAAGAGGACAACAGTTCACAGCAATGATATATTTTTGGGCTTTTAGCTTTGTGGAATTTTAACTACTTTATTGTAAAACACAATTAACATATTGTTAAAACTATCGATGTGTTTTCTATGTGCCATAGGATTCAATTCAATTGATGAGGCTGTTCGCTATTTGATTTTTTGAAGTATGTTTTGTGAAAAAACACACCTCACACACGCACACGCTCTCACCCTCGCCTCGCGCTCCCAGCAAATCAACTCATTCCACAACATTGACTGAGCGCAACAACCGTTATGTCCAAAAAACATATAATTGGCATTTTCAAAAACTGCGGAGAAAATTTTTTCAAATTTTTTCTTAGTGCGCTATAAATTTTAAATTATTTTTTAATTTAATTGAGGGATAAAGTGGGGGGTTATATAATATTATATTTAAATATTAAAGATTATATATTCAAACCTATATAGTGGTCCCAAATTCAAATACCCACGGTAAAATATATTCCCGGCGTCGCAGTATAAGAGAGAGAGAATAGTGTTTATAAATCTTTTTCTTCTCTCACAACGCATTTGTTCGTTTGCTTGTTGCTCATGTTCGACGTCATGACTATTTTCGTGTTTTTCGCTGCTACAAACACAAGCCCAAAGCTTGATAATGTGAGTTTGGGCACCACTGCTATAAAGTATATATATTCTTGATCAGCACAAACAGCCGAGTCGATAAGGCCATATCCATTTGTCTGTCTGTCCTTCTGTCTGAACGAAGATATCTCAGAGATGTTAAGAGATAGAGATTGTAAATGTACGTGACATATATTTCTTATGCTTGCAGGCAGATCAAGTTTATTTAAATTTTGGCCGTCATACCCACAGTTTTGTAGATAGATGGTTTGCACCTTCCTCGCATATTTAGTAATCAGTATTATTTATCGACTTGTCGAAATAATGATATAGATCGGATGATCGATACTCGACTTCTAGGGAAAACAAGCCATTGTGTTGGGACCCACTGACCGAAACGTCCATGGGCAGCACTTCACACACTTCATTGCTTCATTGTGCGGTACAGAGTATGTTATAATCGCTATAGTCACTTCGACCATTGATTTACTTATCGAATAGATTGTTAAATAGGACTGGTCCTGCTCAAAAACATTAAACGCTACAAAAAAATTTCAACGATCTAAGAAGCTATAAGCCTAGGCTAAGGTTTGACATGCTTTGGAAACGGTCAGCGAACCAAACTTTACACTTATCAATGGTTTCGAACCACCGGACCGCAACTTCTTTAATTGTGGGTCGCATGATATAGCCAAATCAGACATCAGACTATTAAATATCTTAATTTCCATACCACCACAACCTCGTTTCACATACACCATACAGTTTTTTTTTGTCTCCAAACCTGCACTTAGAAAATTCACTTTGTGTCGGAAATCGTAGCAGACGTGTGCGTGCCTGGAAAAGAAAAGAAACCGGCACGATCACTTTCCATATACTCTTAGTATCTGCGGCACATTCTTGTCACAACTTTGTTGTTCAGTGATATCGATGAGTAGTTTATAAAAGCCACCAAAATATAAATACATTTATTTGTATATAAATAAAAAAAGTATCTTACAGTACGCAATGCGGCAGTTACGAACATAAATTGATGATCGCGTGCCAAATGTGCATGTTTATAAACATATTTCTCCTCTCACTCTCCGGCTCTCTTGATCAACCCCTCAACCCGGCCTCGACTATATTGGCCTGGGCCTGTCCCATTTGGATGATCTTGCATTTGATCAGTCGCTTTGTTGATTGCTTGAAACTTGTGTCCATGCAATAAAACACTCAAAATGCCAACTTTATTTTGGGTCAAAGCCGGCCAGACACGCAACGTTGCCTGAGCCTGAGACGGAGACTGAGCCTCAGCCTCAGCCTCAGCTTCAGTTGGCTGTTGGTTTACTTATTTCTTTTTGTTGGTTTCTGTGGGATGCGATAAACTTTTGGCTTCTCGACTAAATGGACTTCTGGTGAGCCAATTTTGCGTGTGTTTAACCTTTTTCCTAAATAAATTAAATCTGAAATATAACCAACAAACCTGTAGAAAAATGGGTTATATAGAATTCCCAACAACAAATTATAATAAATATTAAGCGGGAAGGGGGCGACTACCAACTGTGCATTTGGCGGAACTTTGCGCCACATGCGTCGCATATCTTTTGACACAATCCGTGGCCACCACCCGTCGTGCTCTCGAGGGCAACCTTTTTCTCTCTCTTTCTCGTTGGAATTAATTCATAACGATCGAAATTATTAGAGCCTAACCCAAGACCAAAATGTGCTGCTCCACAATGTCAATGGACCTTCCATGGTGTCTACCTACAACAAGAAGCACAAAAATATCGTTACAAGGGCGTTGTCAGAGACTAGAGACTGGACCTGGATTAATGGCCCCGCTGACAGTGGAAATCCTTTTGCGGTTGTAAGTTTTATGACCCTTCCAAGCAATTAGAGGTGGGTTCTACAACCGGCCGCTTCCTTAGGGTGATCATAAAAGATTTTTGTTGGAATTTCATGGCCCGCTCTCTCTCCCTCTCTCTCTCTCTTTCTGTTTCTGTTTCTTTCTGCTAATCATTAGTTTTCAAAAGTATTTTATGCGTGGGTTAGGAGAATTTTGTGGATTAGCTGTATTCAAGTTGTGGGATCAACGCGGGTTTTGGGACAGCCCTCTGAGAATTTTATGCTGGCCTAATTAGGAGGTGAGTGGAAATATGCAATGATCAGTGAGGCCAAATGCTTGTTAAGTGATCTTTACTGGGAAGTGATGATTAAGCAGTGGGTTAAAGTCAACAAAAACAGTTTACAGCAAGGTTATTGTTATCTAAAAGAAATAAGGGTTTTCTTGGACAACAGGCGTAAGTGATCATTATGAAAGAGAACAAGTGATTAGTGTTCTTAAGAAGAAAGAGAAAAAGTATCAATAGAAAGTGATTTTAAATCATTGAAGCAGGAACAGAAATCGGAAGAAAATCAGAAATTGCTATGAAAGAGCGTGGTTGATGCGCTTCCTAAACCAAGACGCAGGCTTAACGGAGTCTGATTTGGGTCCTCAAAGCGAGAAAGTCACAAATTGTATTCAACTTGAATGTGAGAAGTTCTCACAGAGAACCTACATAGAGCGAAAAATTCAAGAACATTGAACTCCAGCAACAACAGTGTAAATACGGGATTTCTCTTTTGTAGTACAATGTTCTGTGGTGGTCCAGAGCTTCTAGTCATAGATCTTCTGGGCCAAATGAAGGCGTATCCGCAACGCTGCTGGCTAACGTGGGCGGCGACCCGCCCTTCCCTATAGGGTAAAATAAAGTTATTGCGTCGGGTTTGGTACCCACCACCGTAAAACATCTTCACAAATGAAAACTGCGACTACAATGCCTCGGATACGGACCCTACGACGACCCACGCAAACATTTTAAGGACCACAATTTGGGGATATGCATCTCAATGTGATGGTGCTGATATCGACTTGTGAGTGTCCCTAAGAAAATTAATCGGACATTACCGCACGTCAGAAAATGCGATGGATTGACAGGGAGATTATTTGGGGGGTAACGCCATCGACGAGAAGACCTCCTTGGGGGATCCACTACAGGGATGGCGTTTTTAAGTACGAGTTTGTAGTGATAGACTTTGTAACTCTGTCATCAGCGAACAGTGGAATCGTGTGATAGGTGTGGTAGAAGGAGATACTCGGTTACTCCAAGTCCCCTCGAAAGCGGTTTTGGTAGGACAGGAGTGCAGCCGCTGCTGAAGCAGAAACGCTGTTAGAACTCTGCAGTCGGAAGTAACGGAGCTGATAAGGCCCTATTCCGGGAGAAAAGAGAAAATGAAGCGAAATTGCGGCTTTTTAAAAAAGAATGAATGGAAGTGAGGATTAGGTTATATTCGGCATGTGAACTAGAGAATTTTTTTATCAAAAGATTAAGCAATTAACAGAAGTTTTTGAAGCCCAGGAGTCACCAATCAAAAATACACGGAAATGGCTCACAGATGGGCAAGTGGCTCCAGCGAGTGAGAAAAAGAAAAATACACATAAATTTATTATGTGTAGAAGTGAGCAAAAATAATGTGCGCTCTGACCTAAACCTCTTGCTTCAACTGCACACTGAAGTAATTTCCCAGCGGCGTAGAGCTCAACGTGTTGTGTCGAAAATGTGCATTACGACCGTCGAAAAATGTAAGGCACCACAATCGCCTGTCTAAAAACACCAATGATGCAACATCGGCCATGGAATTTTAAAAATATTGTACCCAATACCTAGTAATGCAAAAGCGGCCATGCATATGGCAAAGTAATGAAGATTGTAGGGGAGTATTTCCTTCACACTGATGGCAAAGTAACGCAGGAGTAACCCATTTTGTAATGGCAATTTGCGCCGCTGGGTTGGTTCGAGTTGAGAGCGCACTAAGAGAGTCTATACCTCTTTTTGTGAAAACTCGTGGTGTAAGCGAGAAAGGTTATTGAAGAAGTTCGTTAGGATTGGGAGACAATTTGGAGAGAGAGACAATTATAAAGAGCGAAAATTTTTTTTTTTTTGGCGATTCCATCAACACCCATCATAGGAAATGATTGGATCCTGGTATCATTGGCACTGCATACGCGAAGCACAAATATGCCAAAAGTGGAGTAATGATCGCACACATTTTTAAGTGGTTGTGATACTAAAGTAAAATTTGTAAATTTGTTGTAATGTATATGAGATTGTACTTTTTATTGAATAAAAATTGTCTTAAGTGAAAATAAGTTGCTTCATCCAACAATTTGGGATGTCGCATCATACCATAATATGCAGTGGGATCGGGCCAATCCAAATCAAGAACAGTGATAAGTCTTAATGTTATGTCAAGGGAGAAAAGAAATCATAGTTGCTATCTTATTATATATGCTACAAAGAAATAATATATCCTTTGGGGCAAATTTTAGTGACGATATCTGGAATCGGAGCGACTACGTCTATCGCGAGAGAAACTTCGACTGCGTGGTGTACGGGAAAGGCGTGGTGAGCGGGATTCGTATCGTCCAGCGGCGGCGAGACCACCACTGCCACCTTCGGCACCTCCACGGCGCCGCGATCGCGTGAGCGTCCTGAAGACATCTCCACACGAATGCGTGTTCCACAACAGCGTGTGCCGTCGAGAGCTCGAGTTGCGTCCTCTGCGTCGCGGCGATCTTCGAACTCAACGAATGCAAAACCGGGTGGATTGCGAGCCACCCAAACGTTTCTCAGAGGTCCATATTTACTAAAAGCATTTTCGATCTCGTACTTTGAGGCAGAGGATCCCAAGTTGCCCACGTACACTTTGCAAGCCAAATCCCATTCATGATATCGCGGCATGTTGAATTCTCCTGCTATAACAGTATACGCCATATTCCACAACCTTTTTAAGCTGGTCAATTAATTAACAATTTTTCCGCTTTTAGATTTATGCTGCAGTGTGACACCTTTCAGAAGATTAAGTGAATGTTGTCGAGAATGTGCCAAATGTACTAAGTGCGTGAAATTTACTGACAAAATTCTTTAAATCTATACTTATAAATCTGTAGGCCCGACTGACTGACAGACTGACATATTATCAACCCATAGCCATAACTGCTTATCCTACAGATCTAAGATTTGTCATAGACCTTCGTTTAGTTAAGCAGGAGCGCACAAAGAAAGAAAATTTTGAAAATTTAACCGCCAAATTGGTAAAAAGCAAAGAAAATAAAATGATGAAAGATTAAACTGTTTTGCTAAGAGTGCGCGAGAGAGTGAGTGAGAGAGCGAATCAATCAAACAAATTAGAGTGTTGTGTGTTTATTCTTATAAAAAAAAAAAACAAATTGGCACATACATAAACCTCGATGGCAATTAAAAAAAATGTATGTTCGTATGTAAAAAAGAGCAGTTGGAATTTTACTAGAGACCAGCGGCCAAAAACATGTAACATGTTTGTGCATCCAAAAGAAGGACCACATGGTCCAAAAATTAAGAGTGGTTCACAATTTTCGAGTACCTATGATCGAATTTATTTTCATTCGGAAACAATCAAATGGAACTAATGTAAGCATCTTATTCGTTAAAAGTCAAAAATAATCGTTTCATTTCTAAAATTTTTAAATTTGAAAAAATGTGATTAATTTTTAAAAAAAAAACTAAACTTTGAGCGAATATCCCCTAAGTTCAAAGGTACACAGAAACCATACGAAACGATACCAACAATACAATCTTCTCTAATGACCACTCATACATAATTGTTGTTGCGTTCCATTTCACGGGTATATGAGAGAGAGAGAAAATACGAAAACATACTAAGATTGCTGTTTGAATATACCAAGGACTCCCTAAGAATAGTAGAAAATGTGGCTGTATTGTTTAATTAACTTACTCGCGAAACCACTCGTTGTTGTCACGTGAAAGCTTCCAATTTTGCCAAAATTTTGAAAAATTTTTTAACCACACACTGTTATACACTAATATTAACGTGTTTGGTAAAAGCTTTATTTTACTCGTAATTTAAAAATTACGGTTTTAATTGGCGTTTTTGTAACATAACCAATAATATTTGGACTAAGCTGTTTTGCTAAGAGCCCGAGAGAGAGAGTGAGCATGAGAGGGATCTCACTTACACAAATTAGGTATGTGAGTATTACAAATATGCCATGGCAGATGACAGCTGCTACATATATAATTAAATTGGAATTGCATAGAGCGGTTAGGAAGGGATGGAGGGTGGGGAAAGAAGGGGGAGCGGGTGAATTTCTAAAGGACGCGGGACAAAGTCGCGGCGGGTTCAGCTAGTAAAGTATATATATTCATGATCAGCTTTAACACTCGAGTCGATCTGTATGAATAACTAGCAACCTAATTTTGTATGCAGCATTTAGTTTATTTTTGCCTACAACTTTCAGGTGGATCAATATCTTTGTGTTGGTTTTTGGAAACCTGATCACTTCCTCTAACTAGCAGCTGAGAGAAGCTGACTTCAAATGCTAATGGAAATGCTTTCAACATGAAAGATCCCCCCTCCCTCCCTCCCTTAATTCTATCTCTCTGCCTTCCTGGAATGAAAACAGCTAAAGACTTAATGCCACATCCATTCCGATCCCCAACCACTTGCACATCTGTGTAGCCACAATAATTCTAGCTCAAAATCAAATATGATTAATTTTTGGGTTCTGACAACTCCACACACACAGCGGAGGAAATCTCTCTAAAAGTCATGCCCATGGCAATTGGCTTGGAACACGTGTTTGTTTGGGCTGCTTTGCTTCGCTTTGCCTGTTTCTTCACATTCTCTTCTCTCTCTCTAAATCGCAGCTTTCACTCATGCGTGGAAATCTATATATATAAATCTGTACGCCCGACTGACATATTATCAACCCACAGCCTAAACGGCTTATCCTACAGGTCTGATATTTGGCATAGACCTTCGTTTAGTTATGCAGGCGCGCACTAAGAAAGAAAATTTGGAAAATTTTCTCTGCAGTGTGTGAAAAGGCCAATTAAATGTTTGTTTGAACATAACGGTTGTTGCGCTCAGGCAATGTTGTGGAATGAGTTGATTTGCTGAGAGCGCGAGAGAGAGAGAGAGAGTGAGAGCGTGCTGTGTGCGTGTGTGAGTGTGTTTTTTTTTCACAAAAAAACAAACAAAAAATCAAATAGCGAACAGCCTCATCCGATTGAATTGAATCTTATGGCACATAGAAAACACATCGATAGCTTTAACAATATGTTGACCGTATTTTACAAAAAAGTAGTTAAAATTTCACAAAGCTAAAAGCCAAAAAATCTATCATTGCTGTGAACTGTTGTCCTCTTTTGTTATTGGTGGTGGTACGTGATCTCAACGATATTATCAGAATAGTGATGGCACACATCAAAAACAATAAACAGTGTTGCCAAAACAGCTTATTTTTCAATTTAGCCTTTGCAGATCAAAAATCAGAGGGCAGCGGGAATTGTGACCTTTATTAAAAATATATTTATTGTTTCCGCTTTTAAAAAAGAAAAGTTAAATTTGCTTCTTATTTTTTCTATTTTTAAGAAATGAAGTTTCCCTGTTTTGGTTGCCGCATAATAAAGACACATAGGTACACATGTTCAAATAGTTACATACTCTCATACTGTGTTGATTTACATAAATTGATCAGAAAAGAATATCCTGGAGATCTAATATTAAACAAATGAATATAGGTGCGCACTTATAAATAAAATGTCCCTTGACATTAAATTCCTTACATAGTCCTTAGGAAGAAGAATATACTATAGTCTGTTCAGCATTCACAAGACAGGAAGGGAAAAATTTTTAATTCTGGAATTTCCGCGCGACTTGAAAATTTGGTTGTGTCCCTTATGACGGGACGGGATAGAATTTAATATCAGCCCACTGCATTTTCCACGCCTTACTTAATCCTCTTTTCCCAGATTTTGAAGTTATGTGCAAACGTAGCGAGACATAGAGCCAGCGTAATATTGATGGCCAGATTGATTTATTTTAATCAACCGTAAACTCGAAACTGTCCAAAAATTAAGCAAATGAAGCCAATGATATAAAAAGAATTTGCGTTCTAACAAATAGATTAAATACAAACTTAGTGTTCAAAGAGCTATACAATTTTTCTACTTACTGCGATTTTTCAAAACTTGCACGCGGACGAAGTCGCGGCGGGTTCAGCTAGTAGGTTGATAGAGTTTGAGACCAAATAATTCCTGGAAACGGTATGATGGGTAGCATAAAAACTTCCCTGGGTTTGGTGATCTTAAATATTTGTTTTTTGTCGAGTTTTTATGACTGTTGAACATGATTTGCCTATAAACATGTAAAAGGGTAATTTAATGAAGAATCTTAACAGTTTGTGTATTTGGTCTAAGCTTCAACTTTGTACTGTATTATTCGGTGCAAATTCGTAACAGATTTCAAGATAAAGCAAAAAACTGTAAAGAAGTGGTCAAAACAAGGTTTTTTTATCTCCCACAAAGTTTAAAGATAGACGATTCGTACCTTCCCTTCTAGGAGATAGTTATTGAACGGTAAAGAACGGTTCTCAAGTTATAAAGCAAAAATGGTGCCCAGACTGAGCTTACGGCCGCGTGGAATGAAATACTAATGCACAAAATATATTTTAAGCAAGAACAACTACAATAAATTTCTGTGTGTGTGTGTGTCCGCCGTAAATAGCGAAAAGCGCTCGGGCCACTGCGAGCGAGGCGAGTGCCGACTACGCTAAGCAACTTTGTTGTTGCGTTCGAGTTTGCGAGAGACATCGGAGAGAGAGAAGAGAGACATATATGATGTTGTTGTTGCAGGTCTGCACTCGCCAACAACAAAACTTTAGCTAGGAAAGAAAGAGAGGAGAGCACGCATATGAATTTTTTTGTTTAATGGGCAATGTCTTCATTTACTGTCTTGATCTGAGTACTCAAAACTCTGCGTACTCACACTCTACTCCCTGTGTCACACATGAGATGAAATGGCTTAGAGGTAAGAGATAATAGGTTGGTTCCTTTAGAGTTCATGAACTAAACTCTGGTGCAAAACTATAGCCACACGTTGATTTTTCAGTGTACGCATAGAAACAGTGGAGCTGGAAAAACTTTGCGATTACCGTTTGAAAGAACGTTAAAAACGAGAGCAAATAATTGACAAACATCAACACTCTCAGTGCAAAAGTAACATATGTTTCATTTCCTCGCGATTTGCGCGAGGTGCATAACTATAGCCGCACAGTTTAATTTCGTATTCTGTGTTTGCTGGCGGCGATTTTATTTGCGTACACTGGGTTGAGTAACTATTGAATGGCTTTGTATATATGCCAAGTGGGCCAGTGCTGTCAGATGTCGAGAAAGTCCAAATTTTGGTGCAAAAGTAAGAATTGCTCATTTCGTGAAATTGTCTGAAAATGGGACGATCCGACAAAGACGTGCGAAATATTTCGAAAAAAATGAATATGAAATAAAAACCGGAGGACGTAAGCCGAAGAGAAATCAGTGTGACCAGCGCCGATTAGTGAATGCGTTGCAACTAATTCATTCTCAACATAAGTCTGATGTTGAGAATTATAGAGGAGTATTTCAAAGTTGTCTGCAATTGCGAAAGTTTTTGAGAGAATTTATGACATCTCAATTGCAGCATTTATGCAGTTCCATTATTTCAGCCTATCAACACACGGCTTTGAGAAGCGTCGATCCACTACAACTAACTTATTATATTACAATCATTAGTGATCAAAGGATTCTTATGCAATATGCAAACTGCGTGATTTATACTGATTTTAGTAAGGCTTTTGACTCTGTCAATCACTCCTTGCTGCTTCACAAATGAGTTTAATTGGTTTTCCAACTAACCTTCTGATTTGGATCTCTGATTATTTAAGTTCTAGAACACAAAAAGTTCTTTTCTGTAATTCGTATACATATAATGATTTGGTTTCTCGCTTTAATTTGCAAGCTGACTTGGATGCATTTCAGTCTTGGTGTAAAGATAATCTAGTAAACCTTAACAGTTCCAAGTGTAAGGTTTTGACATTTACAGAAGCTCCTCCACAATTCTTTTCCCTATATGATTAATAATGTCCCACTAGAGATTTTGAATGATACAGTCAATGAGGTAAATGATCTTGGTGTAATCCTTGATCACCGACTTAAATTTGACTCTCATATAACGGCTACTGTTTGTAAGGCCAGGAGTACTCTTGGGTTTATTAATCGCTGTCGAAAGAATTTGATGATCCGTATACAACGAAAATTTTGTACATTTCTCTTGTCCGTCCTATACTCGAGTACGGATCCTGTGTTTTGGTCTCCGCAATATTCGAACCATCATGATAGAATTGAATCTGTGCAAAAGCAGTTTTTATTGTTTGCTCTTCGTGGCTTAAACTGGAATCCTGAGGTCCGTTTACCATCATACTCTAGTAGGCTACTTGCGATTAACGTTCCCTCCCTCATTAACCGTAGAGTTAATGGTGAAATCGACTCATCTGGAGTTGGTTGGCCAAATTAGCCCCTCAACGTTCCTATTAGACCGACTCGTAATTTTTTTACCCCTATCACTAAATCGTTGCACCACTAACTATCTTTGCATGAACCGCTTCGTGTTCTCTGTGCTGATTACAATAAACTCTACCGAGTAATCCAACCTCGGAAGCTTCTCTTCCTGCTTTAAAAACAACCATTTTAACCTATTTACCCTTAGTTGATATTACTTTATGTTTTCTAAGAGAAATTTTTGGAGGAGGATTATTGATGATTTGGGCTGTGTTCTGCGAGTGTGGATGCTTGGAGCTGGCATTTCCAAGCACTCATATGAACTCCAGAGAACGTGGACATTTTGCAAATGAATTTATGGCCTTCTATTCGCGGTAGAAGGCGTTAAAAGGTCATTTTCTAAAAGAACAACGCACTAATGCACGCAACACAAGGCGCTAATGTTGGGTTTTTGGAGTGGCCCGCGTGCTCCCCGGACTTGACGCCTTTGGGCGTTGATTAATGCCCAAAACCCTAAGTACAATAGTACTAAGGAGCTCAAATTGACAATAATTAAAGGTATGGAAAAAACTGTCCCTTAGCGATTTAAAATACCTCGTAAGTATGCCAAATAGGATCTATGAATTAATTAGTGCCAAAGGAGGTTACACTCATTGTTAAAGTAAATAAAAATAAATAAATAATTTAACATTTTTCTATAGTTTATTTAATTAAGTGAAGTGAGGCTATAGTTATGCACCGTGCGCAAATCGAAAATGAAACATAACGGTTAATTTTTGCACTAAGAGTGTTGATGTTTGTCACTTATTTTCTCTCATTTTTAACGTCAAAACAAGAGGCCCAAGGTTACTTACAGTAGTCACTCGCTTCTTGCGACTTCTCCTACTATTCACAAGAAATTTTACACAAAGAGCAATATGGGCGCCATTGCTAAAAATGACACGTAAAGTCTGTCAAAAATTAGTAATCAAAAATTTCGTACCGGAGATGCCGATTTAAGAAGGAAGCAAGAGAGCGGGCGGTTCGTATACCTTGGGTAAGCCCCTTTTTGCAACTTGTTAAATTTGTCGAAACTTAAGCGAAGCAACTCGCGGACATTTTTTGTGTTTTACTTAGTAGCAGAGGCTTTGATTGAATTATATTACTCTCCGCTCTCGCTTGACACAAATATAAGGAGTTGTGAGACGAATACTTGTTTAGTATACAGACGACGCCAGAATTATAATTGCTGAAAGGGAGAAATTGCCATCCAACGAGCTTAAATGCTCTCAATGCTGTGTCGGCAGCGGGCGAGGAAAGATAACCAAAGCAAACAATGAAAGCTTTTGAAAGCTTACTGTCCGTTTTTTTAGTTATCAGTAGCCACTTCTGCTCAAATTGCTTGCTTCGTCTGCAGCGGCCGAGCAAGAAAATCAAAAGCAAACGGTAAGGCCGTTTTTTGTGCTGCCAGTTGCCACTTTTCTGCTTTCCCAGTTGCCAGTAGCCACTTTTCTGCTCACATTGCCGACCCCAACAAGAAGCATTTCCTATTTTCATCCCACTGTTCAGCCTAACCACGATTTTTTCAATTAATTAAACAAGTTTACCGCGCACTTAAATGCAGTTTAAGTGCGTCTTCGTCTTCCTCCCACAGGCCGTTTCTCAAGTTTTTGCTTCCTTTGAGCAAAAGTTGTTCCTTTGATTTTAATAGAGTTTTATGGCCGCTTCTGGTTTTTTTTTCTTTGCACAATTAAAGTTGCGGTTTGAGCTATTTGCTTTTGATTTTCTCCCGCTTTCATTCGTTTTATTATGCCCTTCACTCACCTGATGGTTACCAAAGCGGAAGCGCTGGCTCGACCAAATTGATTTCTTAGCTGGCATTCATAGCGTCCGCCATCGAGTATGGTCACATTCTTGACAAACAAACTGCCGGTGCCGCTTATTTGATATTTCTCTGTCAATTGAACGTTCGGATCAATAAGGCGTCCATCGTGACGCCAGGTAATCTGCAACGTGCAACGTCAACAAGTGGCAAGCAAACAAAAAAAATACTTTCGTTAACTTTTACCTGCAGTCCATCCTCCGCCTGCTCGGCCTGGCAGGGCAGCTCAATGGTGGTCCCAGTAATGGCCGCCAAATTGCTTGGCTCAATGGCCAAACGCGGTCGGGATTCTGAGCGTTCCGTTTTAATCGTTGCCTGGGCACTTGTCTCGCCATTCTCGTTGCGCGCCGTGCACCGATAGACACCTGGAAAATAGGGGGGGGGAGAGTGAATTCACTTTTCCCTCCCTTGACCAAATAAAACTTACCAGCATGATGCTCGCGGGCGACGCTAACGACCAACTCGGTGTTCTCGTTCTCCAGCAGAATCTCCGCGGAGCTCACCAATGGCTCGCCATTGAACTCCCACTCGATGGTGGGCAGTGGATTGCCATCGGCGTCACATTCCAGTACAAAGGCTTTGCCCAGTTTGATTGTTTGGTTTTGTGGCGCCATTAAAATTTCGGGTAAATCTGTAAAAGGTGCAACGGGGCGAATGAGCGATTTGGTCAATTTTCTTGCTCCAAATGGCAACAACAAACGAACACACACAAACCAAAACCAAAACTGCCTGCGGTTGGTTTTCTATGCGTCTTTTGTTTATCCACTCCACCCAAAAACAACTTCGCCAGCATCCCGTTTGGTCCCACGGGTCGTATGCATAATACAAAATACATTTTTCATTGCATACTTTTGAGCTGCACAAACAAACTGGCCGACATATTTATTTGCCCCAGCCTGTCGGTGTGTGATTGTGTGTGTGTGTGTTTGTTAGGGCAATTATGCTGACCAAGAACCACGCTTGACTGCTTTAATCAGAGAGCGCGGAGTGGGTGAACTGGGGCACTCCTAACCACAATTCGCCATTTGTGCGTGCTCTCTGAATCTGATCTGCATAAAAGTTTATAATTTTTGCACTATAAATTTTGCACTTCATTTTGTGTGCCAACAACCACAAATTATAATGAGCCATTGTTATTAAGGCGTTGACTGCACTTTTTCATCTCGCTTTATGTCTGTGCAACCCCCACCATGACACCCTTGTCTACCCCCTGCCATTTCTATAAAGCGCAATAAAGTACAGTCACGTACAAGCGCTTGAAATTCAGCATAACGAATGAAAACAAATTGTACAAGAGGCGAGTTATTTTTGGCCAGGTCAAAGATTGGATGCACTTCATGCGCAAAAAAAAAAACAATTAATAGAAACTATTAGAAAGTAAATTTAAACAAAAACATATTGCAGAAGAAAATTTAAGAAATTTGCAAGTACGAGAATTGTTAATTTGAGTACGACTTTTAAACCTCAAATATTTGTCAACGTTGTGGTATACTTTAAGCTCATTTCTGACTGTTTTCAGATCTTAAAGGCAAAGGTAAGGTCTTGAAGATCTGGAATTTGACTTGAATCAATACCGATTAAGTCGTTACAATAAATTGGCCCTCCGGGGTTCAAACTCTATGGGGGTGTCACGACCCAAAAAGCCAAATTCTAAAATTTGGCCGTGGGGACGCCGCTAAACTGTTGGGTTTCTTTTGTGCGAAAGAAATTGTGAGCCGCATGGAGGGGGTTGTAAACCAATTTTACATTTTACATCATGAGTCATAACCATTTTCATTTATATTTTTTTTCTTGTTAGTAGGTTGTTTCCCTCCACCACTCTCCCAAATAATTTGACAAAACCAAAATTTAGGAAGATTTTAACTCTTGATTTACTGGTTGTACCTGTTGATAAATATAAGACATGCGTATTTTTGGGGAACCTCATACTTTTTAAAAAAAAAAATTTTTGACTTTAAAATAAAAAGAGTTTTGGCTCACAGCCGACCGATTAAGCCTTTAGGAAACAGCCTCTAGTATTGGAGAGAGGCTAATAGCTGTCGCTGTGGGTAGAACATTTTCATCCATAAGACCAGATCTGAAGTCAACGCGATATCCATATGACGGAAGTCCCAAGAAATTAACGCAATCACGTTGAGATCGACGGAGAAGACGTGAGCTGAGTGAGAACTGGGGGATCACTGCCTTGTCGCAGCCAAGGTACGCGGGCTCACCTGTTACGAAAGCTAAACGTAACAGTAAACTGGGCCAAAGCAAAGGGATCAGGGAAACTTCGACATTCCCTTCCGATATATGCGAACAGTGGAATCGTATATCCCACTCCATGAGTAGGTAAGCCAAGGAGATTCTCGGTTACTCCGACTCCCTTCGAAAGCGGTCTTGGTACGAGGCAGAGTGCCGCCGCATTACTGTAGAGAAAGGCAAGAGGAGTAAAAAAAAAAACAAATTCGAGGCTGAATAGACCCTATACTGGGAAAAGGAGAGGGAGAAAAGCAGCTATGGGTAACAAGTATGAGTGATCCGGTCATTACCCCGAAAAAACCTTCAATAAAAGTTGACTATAACTTTCAACACCTTTTGTGTCTTTTTCTTCATTAACAAAACCACAAAGAACTCGACCGATAAACGGAGCTAATTTTCCGATTTACATATCTCCAAATTATTTTTTTTTGTGAAGCAGACGTTAACATTAATACCAAAAAATTTTTCCCATAAAAACCCACTTTTCGACCGATGTCTTGGTGGCGCTATAAGATATGTCATCCGATTTTAAGAAAACTTCCAAATCTATATAGCTATAATTTTTGCTGAGTAACGTAAACAAATACAAAAAAAATTTTCTCATTAAAACCCACTTTTCGACCGATAGTTCCTACGGCAACTATAGATATATATCCATTTTAACATTTATTTCCAAATATATGGGAGGCGCACTTACATATCTTCGGTGTTTTTGCTGTAGTGGTATACAGAATAGACAGATATTGGGCCTTACTGAATATATATTTAAAGTCACTAGGTTCAAGCAAAAAAATTGTTTCTCTGACAATTTTTTCGCGGTTAGAAGAAGGAGGAGGAGGAATTTGCTAAATCTGGAGCAAACTTGATCTGGGTACAGTATACACCCCTACCGGCAAAAATTTGTGGCTCTAGCTCTTATAGTCTGTGAATCAACGTGGATACAGAAAAGAGACAGTTTTTCGCTGCTAAATAGATGTAGGAGGTGGAATTTTCTCAAGCTCGATTTGGGTACAGTTTTCACCTACATACATGTAAATTTGTGGCTCCACCTACTAGTCTGTGAGATCCACGCGTTTATACAGAATGAAAGACAGTTTTCGCTATAAATATGGAGGAGGAGCGAATTTTCCAATCTGAAACAAACTCGATGTGGGTACAGTATTTACACCTACAGACATGCCAAAAATTGTGGCTCTATCTATTACAGTCTCTGAGATCGAGGAGTTACATACAGACAGACAGACGGACAGACGGACATGGCTAAATCAACTCTGCTGTTGAAAAAATAAAAGGTATAGTATGAAATTTTAAGGGTCATGGTCTCACTCCCCAATCTGATACTTTTTGATAAAAAGCAAAAAAACAAAAGTTGAAAAAGGGAGTTTTAACGGGAGCGAAAAGCCTGTAAAGTTTTTGTATATAACTCATACGCAATGTTGCCTATTATCAAATATTTTTTAATTTATAAGTAGTCGGCGTTGATTTTATTTAAAATCTATTTGAATGAAAAATAAAAAGAAGGCTACTTCTAGGTGTTATTTCCAACAATGACAACAATTGAAATGAACTATTAACTTCGTTGTTAACATTTGTATTTGGTGAACGTGTCGTATAATTAATACTATTCAGAGCTTTGAGGCCCTGTTGCGTCCATTTAAAACTAAAATAAAACTTTTGGATTTTCACAATTAGTAATTATACAACAAATATTAGCTTTGGAAATGCTGAGACCAGCTTTTTTCCATTTTACCAGTTTGGGGTCCGATCGAATGAGCAGGAAAGACGCATGCGTGAGGAAGTCGAGATAATATTCGGCATGAGTGAGACTCGAAAATTTTATCAAAAGATTAAGCATATAACAGAAGGATTTAAGCCCAGAGTCGCACATTGCAAAGACGAACACGGGAATCTGGTCACAGAAATGGAGAAGCTAATTCTCCAACCTGCTGGGAGGCGATGACAAAAATCATGCCCCCTCTAAAGAAGTAGCGATGCCACCAATCGACAACATAGAGATGGACCCGCCGAACCTACAGGAATTCTGTTCAGCCACACAAAGGCTAAGGAACAACAAATCAGTTGGCGCTGATGAGCTGCCCGCTGATTTGTTTAAGGCTGGAGGCGAATAATTGGTACGGTGCATGCACCAACTTCTTTAACATATGGTCCGACGAAAGTATGCTGGTCGATTGGAATTTAAGTAGGGTTGTCGAAAATATTATCGATATATCGATATTTTTGCCCAAAATGAAAAATATCATTATCGAATATTTTCCGGAGGCGATATATCGGATAACGAATATTTTTTGGTGATATTTTGTTGATATTTTTCGGTGATATTTTTGTTTTAGCGTTTGGTCACACTGTTGTGAATAGCTGCTTCGTGTGGACATTTAAGGCAAAATATTTAAAAGTTATTTTATAAAGTTGATGCACAGAAATCGCAGTGCAAGCTGTGACCAGTGGCAACTCAACAAATATAAGGGGACACTTAAAAGCAAAGAATGGAGATGCTACGGCAAATGTAAGTATATGTATATCATTTTGAATTCTGAGAATTTATGTTCTTCGTGGGGGGAATTGGCGGCTATTTATGCATTTTTTATATTGCGGCTGCACATTAAATGTACTGTATTGAATATAAATACATATGTGCATGCTTGTATATACATGTAGGATCGGATGTGATCCAAGTTAATTAAAATAATAATGATTCATGTACAAGGTACAGTTTCTGAACAAAAGGAAAATGAACTTAATTAAAAAAATCCAATGGACTCGACGCTTTGAGGCTGCAACCGCGACGAACGACTTCAACTGACTACGGACAACCGACGACTTCTAGTGCCAGCCAACGACTTGACTCTGTACGACCTGACACCGCCGTACCGGAAGGGTTGGCAGTCCTCTAGAGTGTTGCTACATATATGTTTGTAAGTCTATAAAAAGGGTATTAAACAGGCTTTGATTTGTTCAATCTCCGGACACTCTAATGTAATCTATAATTTTATTTAAAATCTTCGAATTTTTTTAGACGAAAATTCCACCAAACCAGACATTAGTAGTGGATGCGATAAAAAATATGGAAACTAAATAATTGAATATATGATATATTTCTTTTAGGAATCATAATTTAATGCATCTAATAACTCGCTCTGAAGATTAATTTTGAAGGATCACTCTTCGCTGATCTCAATATTGCGATGCTAACTCAACAATCACTAGGACAGGGGAATAAATTGTTGGATCTGTATTTATATTTATCGTTGTTTGGGGACGATTAAGTTCGAAAAAGATGCATTGCTAGTGCTTTCTGACTTGGCTTTGTCATATCTTATTAAACCTGGAAGCTCCGTGCCATCGGAACGATTGGCATCGGCTATAAAACGTGTGGTTTCTGACACCAGAAGCCGAATGACCGATGAGCACATAACTCAACATTTAAGTGTTTTTTTCCCCAATTTTTAAAACAGGAGACCCTGCATCTTGCGTCAACTACCGTAGGATCAGTCTCCTTCCCATTGCATAAAGGTTCTGTCGCGTATTATTTGTGCACGTCTAAGCACACTGATTGGACCTTATTAATGTGGCTTCAGATTTGGTAAATCACAGACCAAATATTCACATTACGACAAATCCTAGAGAAGTTCCATGAAAAAGATATCAAAACCTACCAGCCGCCCTCGACACACCGATAAGGTCAAGGTTCTTTGAAGCCCTGTCTACTTTTGGTATACCAGCAAAGTACGTGTGATTTAGCATGATGACGTTGAGATGCACGCAAAGCTCTGTCAAGTTCGTTCGACTTTGCATGATGACGTTTAACAAGTACAGGATTAGGACCACGACCGGAGTTTGAATATGGCATATATCCCATTACGAATCCAGTCGTGCTGTGAAAATGAGAAGAAGATAGAAAGCATCCTACTATGTTTCTGCCGTCAGCGACCCGATTCTTTTTATCGATTCCTCATGATGGTTTAATAGAGATTTTGCCTAAAACAGTACAGTCAACCAGCTTCCTCTTCCCTCGCAGCCCTTTCGAAAAGCGTCTGGTTGATCTTGTCACTTCAATTTGGTAAAATTCAACCCAAGGTTAGAAAAAATATTTGCCTCTTGTGATCCATATATCCATATTGACAATAAAGAAAACATTGCACAACTGGTCTCCTTTGCCAGCTATTGATAAAGCCATTATCTGGTTATACAGTTTCTTCATTCGCCATTTAAACTGTTAAACCCAACTTCATGGCAAAGTCCCCAACACCCTTAACCCTTAGTGCATTCGCCAACAGTATTTTAACGGCCATCCCAGGCCTCATTCCCATTCCCATTCCCGCCTCAGGCCAAAACAAATTAAATCGACTGCAAATTGAGTAAAACGCGACAGTTGTGACTGTGAGTGAAATGCAATCCGTGTGCCCGTTTACGTTATTCCTCATTCCCCGCATTTTTAGCAACACACACCCACACACACACTGTTACTTACCCTTCACCTCAATACGGGCGCTGGCCACGATGCTGCCCAGACGATTCCGGGCCTCACACCGATACGTGCCCGCCGTCAACTGTGTGGGTTCCAGCAGGACCAGACTGCCGTTGGCCTGCAATTGCTGGCTAGCTGTAGATTGCGAGAGCTCACGACCATTGACGAACCATTGTATGTCCGGCTGTGGCCACCCAGAGGCGGCGCAATCGAGCAGCACGTGCCCGCCACCATGAAGGGCCACAATTTGGTCACGCGGCTGATGGGTGAAACGTGGCGGTGTTAGGGGTATGGCAGTCGTTTCCGTAGCATCCGCCCACACCTGATTGCTGAGGGCGTTGACGACCACCAGGCGTACGGGCTGAGCCTTCACCTCGCCCATCTCATTGCGTGCAATGCACTGATAGATGCCCATATCGTTGGCATTCACATTATGGATAAGCAGTGTGCCGCTTACGGAGATTTGTGTCTTGAATTCAATCTCGCTGATCTCGTTGGTGTTGTGCATCCAAATGATTTGAGGTTGGGGCTGGCCTCTGACCTGACAATCAAGTTGTATTGATTCACCGCTTCGGGCCTCAACATCTTGAGGCGCCACCAAAAGTTGGGGCTTAGCTAGAAGGAGATGGATATGCAGAAATGATCTTTCTTAGTTCCCATTCTGTGCTCTTACCACACTTGAATTGCTGCTCATTAAGGCGGTCAAAGGTTTGACGCTCCAAGGACTTGGGCTCGGCACAAGTCAATGAGATGGTCACCAGTTGACGTTGCACAGCCAAATGCCAACGACGCCAAAGCGTATAGACAGCACAGTTGCAATCGATGGCATTGCCATCCAATCTCAGACGCTTGAGGCTGGGCAAATTGTTGAATCCCTCGACTGGCAGTTTACCCAGCTTGTTGTTAAAGAGGAATCTGCAAAAGACGTAGGAAGGAATCGTAGGTATGATCTCTCAACTCAGCCCATGACTTACAGTCGATTCAGGCGCGGCAAATTGTCAAAGATTCCAGTGGGCAGCTCCCAGATATCGTTGTTCTCCAGATAGCTGCAATAGATTGTCAGACACATAGATACGGATCTCTTTAATTAAGCCTGAACAGCTTCCACTTACATCGTCTCCAGGCGCGGCAGACGTTGAAAAATGTTTCCGGGTAAGCGGCTTAGGCGATTATTGTTCAGATACAGGAACCTCAGCGAGGCGAGTCCATCGAAAGCGCCATCCTGTAGGTGAGCCAGTTCGTTGTCATTGAGAAACAAAGTTGTCAGCTGGGCCAGACCACTGAATGCATTCGCCGGCAGCTCGTCAAAGTGATTGAAACGCAAATCTCTGCAAAATGAAGAGAACAAACAGGAGCATGAAAGCTAAGCAAAACGTTTCCATGGTGGTGAGGCGTTTGAAGGGGTGGGGTGTAAATCAATTTTTGCTTCCTGCAAATTGCTCCCCTGTCATGTGTCGGTCCAAGCACCCGACGGTATCCGGCTGGGTGGATGTTTTGGTTGGTTGGGTGGGAACAATTGTCATATGCAATTAGTGCGATAGTTTTGCCACTTCGTGAGGGACTAGGAAAGGCGTGGTATGAGTTTTTGGTGAAGGAAGACTTGTGGACAAGATTTTGTGTGATTGCTTTGAAAGGAAAATTACGAATGGAAAAGTTTCAAGAGTTTAAAAAAGGATTTGTGGTATAAGATTAGGTTAATGGCAATTTAAATGACATTGGGATTATGTAAGAACTCAACTAATTTTGTTACATAGTTAGCTTCTTCTTTTCGCTTGTTGCAGTCTTTTAATCAAAGTTCAAAATTAAAAGGATAATATTTTGTCATTGGTATCACAGCCAATTATTGGTCTCAATCGCTAAATGTGGGGACGCTTTTGTTTCCTAAAATCAGGCTCCAGTTGTTCACACCCAGCTTCGCTATGTCTTTCGTGGTCTAGTCTTATCAATTCAGTCTTTGGTACCGAATTTTCGAAGATTTAATTGAACTTGACGATGAATCAGTCAGTCGGTCAAACTACAAGGTATTATATGTGAACCAGCCACAAAGTATTAAAATTATTTCAAATAATAGCTAATCGTCACCAAGCCCTGAGCTTAGTTGACGAGCAAGTGAACAACTGAGCAACTGAACAATTGAACTACTGAGCAATTTGAGTGTGTTGACTCAGTTAGAACAAAAGAAACAAGTGATCATGTTCAGTGAAGTAAAAAAACCTTTACCTCACACTAACAAATACCTTTCCTTGCAGAGCTTACTCTTGAGCAAGCTACATAAATTAGACATGGGGTAACAGATCTCTTCTAACCATTGAAATTGATTAATGGTCATGGCAAAATTGAATTGTTCAAAAAAGTATTATATATTTAAAATACACTGAGTAATCCGATGCGATTAAAGTAAATTCCTTTGCACTGTCAGGGATATGGTTTGCATTTTTAGAGCTCGCAGCAATGAACCTCAAAACCAAATCAAGAGGCAAAAAGTAAAAACTTTTGTATTTCCTGTACAAATAAGTTTAAAAGGATTTTTAAGAGATGGCGTCGCTAGATTAAATCGAATCGGACAATGTTACAAGCAGCTTCATTTTAAAGCGTCACCGTTAGGCTTTCATTCTTTCACTTGAAAAGTGTATTATAATTTTGCCCAGACTTTCTCTCGTTTATTTTAATGTTAACGCAAGAAGGTCATATCTCAGTCTTCCGCAGTCCATATTGAGTACATCTGCTTATCAGTTAAAACATCTTATTTTCTTCCATCAATGCTATTCTGAAATTAATTAACTCCAAAATTAAAAATACTCCTCTAATTTTGTAGCTATCGGGTGACATCTGAAAAAAGTCTTCTTTTTCTGGGCGCTGTAGAACATTTTTTGAAAATTGTCTTGCAATTTTTGTTCCTGGATTAGCTGAACATTGATAATTTTTGCTTCTAACTTCATTTATGAGGATTCTTATATTGCAATTTAGCTGCGCTTTCTAACAGATAAGCGTTGGTTCAGTGGGTAGGCACGCTACCTTTTATTTTTTAATTTGCGGGTTTGAATCCAGCTCGAGGCTTTTATTTGATCTTTTTTGCGATTATTTGTATTTTTAATTTTTTTGTGCTTTTTAAAAAAAAAGCCGAAGCGCTCATTCGTTGAAATGGCTAACAACAAAATCGCTGGGCCACACGATGTCGCCATGGCAACATCAGATGTTGCAGGGACGAAGACCATATCCGAAGGCAGAAATGAAATTGAAGCAACGGCTCTTATTTCACACAAACGATCAAAAAATTCTGGCTGCACCTGGATTCGAACTCACTACCTTACGAGTAAGAGTCTATCCTCAACGACATTGAAACCTTCGGCGTTATCCGAAAAAATGTGAACCTCATTTGGTTTGAAGATGATGAACCTCATTTACTTTGTTGATGCCAATATTGTGAAAGAAGAGTTGAGCTATAGACACCTTGTCAAAAATTGTAACCAAAGAAAGCGAGAGGTGTATATGAAAAAATTGGCCCCTGATGTCAACTGCAAGCAGAGTATGCTGCCATATGGCTGCCAATACTGTTCCCGACGATATAGGCCGCCAACACGCCAATGTGTGGTGGTAAACGCATCGAAAGTAATGTGTGACGACAACCAACACTTAATTATCTTTTTGTCTTGTTTTCGCCGATACACTCGGTCACCAATATCGGCAAGTGTCATAAGGGCAATGCCCATTGGGCATAAGCAATGTTAAAATCGAAACTAAGTTGACCTTGGCAGCTGTGAAAGGCTTGTTCTATTTTTAGATTTTTTCGTCTGTACCCCGCGCGCCCCTGCCAACAAACTTCAAAACGAAAAATCAAAAAGTTTCTATGAGGCGAGGCATCTATTATATGTAGTGTCTTTGGTTAAGTCCATTAAGAACTTTAAACGTGTTTTTCTCAAAATGGATTATTTTGAGTTATGCCAGTATTGAAGTAAGTGAGCGATATATTCTTGATCAGCATGACGATCTGAGTCGATTAAGCCTTGTCCGTCCGACTGTCCGTCCGTACGTCCCTCGTCTAGTCCCTCAGTTTTGAAGCTATCGAGCTGAAACTTTGCACAGAGTCTTCTTTTGACTGCACGCTGATAATATGTCGGAACCGACCGGATCGGATGACTACTTCTTGTAGCTGTCATAGAAAAGATCGGTCGGAAAATGGGTTTTAGTGAGAAAAACTGTTTTGTTCTCTATATTAGCGCTCTTAAACTTGGTTATGGTTAATATTATGTGATTTTAAGCTGATCTGCGAAGTTTGGTCGAAATCGCTAGTCGTCAAAGCAAGCTTTTTCAAGTGTATTGAAATTTCGGAACAAACGAAGTTGGTTTTACTTTCTCGTTCTCTATTGTCGTTACGCTGAAGTGTAAAAATCATAGTTTTTTATGTAATATGTCAACTTTTGTGCTAACAAAACATAATTTGCGGGAAATTTTATTTATCTGCTTTTTTTAGAAGAAAATGCAGCTAAGGGCCATCGAATGCTGCAAGAAGCTTACAAACATGCCCCCGGAAAGTACGCTAAAGCTAAATATTTAACAAAGCCTGTATTTGGTGGGACAAAATGGGAGTGGTATACTATGAGATGTTTTTGCCACTTCGACTGATTCAAGAACTCAAAAATTGGATCGATTCCTGGATCGATTCAAAAGACGCATCGCTTTTATATCCGGAAAACGGCCAGAAGCAGAGTAATCGGGCGAAATAACGTGCAAAAAATCTAAAAACTGACTTAATTTCACCCCCCAGAAACGGCTTAAATTTCCATATTGCAAAAAACGCGGGTACAGGTTGGCTCGGGTGCTATAATAGTAATTTCGGTCGTCGCATGTGCCCCAAGCTAGCCCACGACAATTAATTTGCCAAATTTTGCGATTTAGAATGACTTTAATTTAAAACTATTATACAAGGCCGAAAGTTACTTGGCTAAGGCTCACTAGAATATTATGTCCGTGCGAACGCGCGGCCACAAAGTAATTTATGAGCTAAGGCTGAATAACCATTCTTGGAGAAAGCGCCCAAACATTGATCATTTATTTGACATTTGACGAAAAGCTTCATATTTTGGAATTATAGAAACCACAATCGAAATTCTTTAATGGATGAAACCCAAAATTTTTGAATTCAATTTCCTCTAATAATCGCGGTCTTTAAATTTAATGTTCTTTGAGATAGAAGGCAAATAGCTACTACGCCAGCTATCTACGCCACTGGCTAGCGATGGATAATACTTTGAAAAATGAATTTGTAACAAATAGTTCACCATAAAGCGTCAAACTTGAACCCAAAAAATCCTTTAAAACCTTTTTGTACAGTCGATAATAAAAAGTTTTAATACACTTGCAGAGGTTATATTAAAATTGACAGTATGTTTGTAACGCACAGAAAAATTCACTAGCTGTCATAGGAACGGCCGTCGGTAAAAAGTGGTTTTTGTGAGTATAATCTTTTTGATTTTACGCACAAGCTAGCGTCTAGATGATCACATTATATGCTATTTTTGCAATGGGGGTGATGAAGTCAAAATTTTGGAATTTCTTCTGCGATTTTACAATTATATTTAAAGTTGTCGGGAAAAGTCTAGATGCCATGTTCCGGTTTCCACTAAATTAAATTCAAAAAATTTAACATGTTCTCTTTTCCATTAAACATCCAAGGAAATCCGTATCTAACCTAATTACTCTTTACTCGACGGATTCAAATTAAAACGTTGTAATCTGATCAATCCGATCAATTTGATACTACAGCACATTTACCAATTCGAATTCGACACTTATTGTCGAAAGTTAAAACCGAAAAAGCCCTGTAGAACTTCTGCCTTTTCTCCGAAAATTATAAACAAAAAATACTTTCGATGGACTGCGAATTATTAAAAATTTTTAGGCAATTTAATTGCGAGGTGTCATCCATGGTATCTAGTAAATACATCCATAGCCTTTGCTCAAAGAATTCCATCGATGGACCGCGATCTACAAAGAATTATTATGCAACAAGGTTGCGGCCGTCAGCTATAGTTTTTTTTTATGTCTGTGTCTTTAAATTTCGAAATTTTAGGTTGATCTTTGCACATAATGTTTAAAATGCTGGCCAAATTAAGTGGTCGTAAAAAAAGTTGATTTAATAAATTTTCGGTGAAAAGGGTTTTTAAAGACTCGTCTCGCACTCAAAACATGAAAAGGATCTGGCGAGATGTAAGAAATCGAATTGTCTCATTTGGCTGCAAAAAGAGCAATATTTCGAATATATATACAAAGTTAGTTTCATAAATATGGAAAAATGGACCGCAGGCAATTTTTTTTTTTAAGTCGCGTGAAAGAGTTTAAAAGTGTCTGTCCGCCATCTGCTCAGACAATAACCATAGAAGTTGGAAATGGTAATGGTAATTAAATTTTAGAGGTAAGTTGTTAAAAAAATGTTGGATGACCCAGCGATTTTTTTGAACGCAAATTGTTCACAATTGACAATCTTTGATCAAAATCGAATGAATATATTGTATAGCTGACATATAACAAGCTGGCAGGCATATATCATGCTCCAAGGGTATATAAACTTCGGTCGAGCCAAAGTTAGCTTCCCTCTATTTTTTATCTAAATTGAAATTCTTGCATAATCATTTTAAAATTTTGCCAAATTGTCAGCACAACTTCCGTCCGCAAACCACACGATTAAAAAAAAACCAAACATTTTTCAGCACACTCAATCTTATCCGGCTTTTGGTCACATGCTTTAACCGCTCCATAAACGCACTTCTAAACTTCCGCATGATATGAAATAATAATCAACTCACACGCATACAAACTTGCATGAATATTTACAAAGCATTTTGCACACATTAAAAATTAATTAGGAAAAGTTAGTATGTGCCCCATAGTTTATGCTTAGCGACAAAGCAACCAAGCGATAAGCCAATCCTCCCCAGAACGGATTGAGTTTCCCGCATATGAGCGCGACCTCCTAAACTGCCAGCAGCAACAAAAACAGTAACAACGAGGATATGGAAGCAGCAGCAGCAGCAGCAACAGTAGCCGCAGCTGAAAAACTTTCTAATCAACTCGTGGAGTTTAAAACAAGAACTGCAACAACAACCACTGGTTGGGGTAGCAAAATTCAATGCGGCAGCGTAAAAGTTTCTTCAAAAAGTGAAAATTATATCCAAAAACCAGCTGCTATGGCCAGGCTATAGTAACATTTACCGTTTGGCCAAAAGCTGTTGATAATTATGGCCCAGTTTTGTAGGGTAAAAGCAGAAACAGGAACTGGCACAGAAGCAGGTAAAGGAGTTGGGCTTGGAGTTGTCTAAACAAAAATTATGTTTTGTGGCTACTGTAAACATGCAACGCACAAAGTGCAACAAAAACAAGTAAAAACTAACTAACGAACAGCTAACCCTAATTGGTGTCAGCGTTCAGCAAGTCTGTGTTTGTGTTAAGTGCGAATGTTGCCTGCATCTCAGTGAGTGTTTGTGTGTGTGTTCAAATTGCAACTAAAGACACACAGAGTGAAAAAAGGCAACACAAACAACCAACGACAACGAAAACAACTTAAAAATCCAGAACAACACTAAAACCACTCACACGTAAAGCTTGGGGGGGCCTAGAACCAACAACAACAACTACAACCACATGAAGCGAACAAGAGAAAGGACATGCATTCACCCCAAATGAAGCCCCATAAACAAAGCCACCGCTACTGCCCCTCACTCTCTTTCTCTATCTGTTCCTGCTCCTGTTTCTGGCCTGCTGAAAGACCCAAAGAGTAAGTCTTGGGGCAATTTGGCTCCACCGGTATCCATGTGGTTGCATCTCTACCTCTCTCTCTCTCTCTCTGTCTCTGTCTCTCTGTGTGGGAAGCAAATTTTCCCCAACTTGCCAACCACTTGCACGTTGCGGTGACCCCCCCACAAGTTGCACTGGAGCGACATACACTCGTATTTCCAGCAGAAGCAACAAGGCTTTGTGCGAATTCGTAGCCTGCTTGATCCACATTTGCCCACTTCTTGCAAACTCCATTAAACCCGCCAACGACAACAGTCAACAGTTCAACGGTGTGGTTGCCACAAACGTACAGTGGGTCATCAGAATAGCAACAAAAATTTGACATTTTTTTAAAGATTTTTTTAAGCACTTTTGACACTTTGAAATAAGTATTCCTAAGATCGCTCAGACACAAGCGAGCTCTTAAATTTAGTTAACTATGAGATCATTTAATTCTTAAAGTTTAATGAATATTTTTTTGTTAAATAAAAAAACATTGGAAAGAACAGAAAAAGCTTTAGTTTAAATTCAAGAGATTTTATAATCCCTTTTCTTCTCTTGAATTTCCGTTGATTAAGTACTGAATGGCTAAATTATTCTCCGAGTGATCCCCATTATTATTATTTTCAACCTTGGTGTGAACAACTGGTGCCAGCTCTTACGTAACAGAAGTTACTGGAAGGTATTTATAGCAGAGGCCGAGACCGTCAAGCGGTTGTGATGCAAACATCGGACCAAGAAAGAAGAAGAAGATCCCCATTATAAACCCATTTATAACCCCAAAACGAACTAGAAATACGAAGTTTTTTGGTTCTCAGCTATTTGAAGTCGACTTTTGAAATCGTTTGTACTTAAATTGGAGATGATTAAGTACTAAATTCTTGATATATGTTCTAAATTTTTCAATTCTGATCGTGGAAATGCATACATTTAACTCGTGAACTCCGATTTTTACACTCAGAAAAAAACCAATTTTTTTTTTTTTTTTTTTTTATTTTTATTTGTAACAAAATTTTATGTATGTAAAAATGTAAGGCCATACTGATACCCTCTTAAACGATGCGTTTTCGTCTAAAAAAATGAAAAAAAAATTTTTGAGAAATAATTAGTTTTAGGGTCTGCGACTTGGATTCAAAGTTTATCACTCATACGTACTGTTGCCCTTGCCTACATGTTTAATTTTTAAGTAGTTGGCGTAGACTTGGTTTGAAGTCATAACATTTGACAAAAAGGTACCATGACCATTGAAAAATTTTTTTTAATATAGCCAAGACAATATGAAAATAATATTTACTAAATATATATTTATTCGAAATAGTATATTACTGCGAAATTTCTACTATTCTGCGCTGTTCACTTCTAGATGAAAGTAAGATTTACACCAAGAGGCTATCAGGATATCTTTGAAGTAAGGTCCCACACGAACTGAAGTGTGGTGCTGCGCATCACGGTTGCAGCCGTTCCTGCGAATAGTCTATTTTTACTGTGATGCTTATAAATTGACTTTGATATAATGATTCCCATTCTTTCAGGATCTAAAAATAATGCGGACTACTATACTACTATGGGCAAAAATACAGGGAATTTGTATATAAATCAAAAAAATCTTTATTTATTATTGTAAATTCATTTCATTCCCCTGAAAGTAGTCTCCCTCGACTGCATTACACTTGTGCCAACTTTTTTACAATTTTAAAAACATGCTGCAAAGTCTTCTTCCGGTATAGTCTTCAATTCCTTCTTCGTTTCGGGCTCTATCTCTTTTATCAATTTAATTCAATTTAATTCGGAGCGGTCTCTTGAGTTCAGCGAATTGCCCACGGTAGCCCAAATGCTCACTCAAAGTGGTTTCCACTATTATGTCGGTAGTATCTGACTAGAAGGCCCGTGCGTTCATGCGGACATGGCCCTTGTTGGAACCCCGCTCGTGGACAATGCTGACTCCAACCTGCAAGCCACACTAATCGCACTTTCTGGAATGGACAGTCTTAAAAATTTAGTCCCATATAAGAGCGTGGATAAAACGCATCTCTTCATTGGAAATGGGCTCGCATCGTCAAAATTAGGTCTTAGTTTTCCGATCAAAAATACATTCGATTCCTGCTCCATATTTGTTTGTTGCTCGATTAAATTCAAATTTGACAACTTTTAAAATGATACGGAGAGTTCGTCGACGAAATTTCGATTCGGTGAACGTGTCGTATACGTAATATTTGTGGAAACTTTGAACGCTTTTCGCAGAGGTTAAAACATGGACAAAATTGATTTTTTAATTTATTATGTACACCCTAAAAGTAATCGTTTAAGATGGTATCAGTTAACTTTTTTATCGGCGTCCACCACAGTTTTAAACCCATCCAAACTTACCCTTAAATTACTAAATTGGAGTCCTTTGTTGTTTGCTCAAGAACAAGCAAATTATTAGTACATAAGGTTCTTGCTTTTTTGCCCCTTATCATCGTACACTCAGAGAAAAATTTTAGAATTTCTTACGTTGATCAAAAAGGTATGAAAATTCTGGATCCAAGCTTTCATTTTTATTCCCCATTTGTGGATCCAAGAGTTTTGAACACTTTATACACTACAACTTTGATTGATCCTCACTTCCCTCGTCTATAAAAAACCAAATTAAAAACGAATTAAGTTTGATTTCAAGAACGAATTTCTTCAAAATTCAAGATTAAATTAATTTTCTTTTAAAAGCGCTCGTTTTCAAATAATTCGTCCTACTTTTCTTTAAATCGAGGAGACTGTATGCCATCTGATAATGCTTTTAAAATCCAGAGGTCATGCTTAACCAAAAGACAATTCTTGATAAAAGTGTTTTTGTTCCAGTTAAGCAATTGAAAGCGTTATTATGCTATAAATTCTATCCCTTTATACTAAAACTTTTACAATCCTGGCTTTCTGAGTGTCATTTCCAAACCCACAATGTTTGCTTAGAAATGTATGCCGCATTTTGCTGTGCAATTAAGAATGTGTCTGATTATACTGCTGTAGTTTTAATTTCAGCTATCATGAAATCACCTGGATTTTTTATTCCACATACCACCAACCCATCCTCAAGCTTATCTCTGAGCTGTTTGCATAAAACTGAGACCGACAAAGCAAACCGACATCAAATGTGTGCCATTTGTTGCCGCCTCTTCTTTTAAAGACATCTACTTGAAAATTCCATTCTAATTGTGGAATCTTTTTGCATATTTAATTACCATCGGATGCCACGGTGCCACATGTGACCACCTCACACACCACACCGCTTGGCCCCGTGACGTGTGACAAACGATGGTCCACTTCAGAGTACGCACACCGAGTGGTCCGATGTCTGAGCTGAGCCTAACCAACTGCAGATGCTTCTGTTCTGTTCCTGTCTCACTCTGTCTGTGTGCCAGTTGCAGGCCGCACAGTATGTAGGAGTACTTGGGTTGGGCGTCATGTCAGTTGCGCAACTATTTGTCGAGCATAAACTAAAAAAGCACAGCTTCCGTTCTTCTTCACTTTTATGCAGTTCGAGCTTGTGATGGGAGGTGAAGCTGGAATTGCAGCTGCAGCTGTGTGCCCTTTAAACGAAGCCTCAGGAGGAGATATAAATACGAGGTGACTAACAGAAGTTCGATTAGTTTAATGGAAAGAAGTTGATACAATTGATTTGTTTTATCATTGTTTAATAGTCTGACTTAAAACTCAATCATTACTTGAGTACAGCGGCAGTCCGATATTTCTGCTGCCCACCGCTGCTTCAGTCCATCCTTTAAAAAGAGTTCTAAACCTCTCATTAAACTTTTGGGATTTATAAATAAACTCTACATAAATTTTTTTTTCAATTTTTCAAGCATCCTTTGAATTAAAACCTTGGATTCAATGCTTTTAAAAAAGAGTTCGCGCCCTGAGCATTTAGATTTACGAAGAGTTCGGGGTTTTTAAATTATAATTTTTCAAAATATTCAAAAATCATAAGATTCTGACCTATGCAGTTCCTAGTTTTTCAGGTTTCAAAAATATTTCCAAAATTTTTGGCCAATAGTCTTTAGTATACCAGCTACAGTTTTTGCTCTAAAGAAGTTAACGCACTTTAATAGGCAGATTTGCATAACCTCTCATTTTGGAATTTTCTAAGGAAACATACTAGAGGCTATTCCTGATTCATATGCAAAGCTTATGAAACTCTTAGAGCGGAAATCTTCGGGTACCGCAGATCATTGTGTAACATTCGGGACACAGCTTTGACATTTTAGCCCAGTTTGTCAGCAATAATTTCGAACTATTCACCTTATTATGATTAGGGGAAGCGTTAGCCCTTTGGTGACGGCAAAATACCACCAAATGTCAAGCGGTTAAGCAAGAGAAAAAGGTTTGAAATGTATAAAGCGTCTATAGACTTTGATTTTTAATTTGTCCACTCAATCTAAATTGCACTTAGCTGGCTTAAGGGCACCAAGAAATATTGCCTTGTGAGCGATCTTGCTTTTACTTTAAATATTTTATCCCTTAAGGGCCGATTTCTCTTCTTCCAGATAGCTACTATCGGCGGTGCCACAGAAATCTCTAGAGATTTTGCCGACAGTTGGTTTTGTAAATCTCTCGAAAAATTCGTTGGTGCCACAGAACTTCTAGAGATTTCATTTTCTAATTAGAAAATCTAGTTTTAACACCAGATGTTTCAATTGATGTTCCATCTTCTAAAAACAGGGCTGAATCTCTCGCAAAAAATATCCCTTATTTTAGATGTGGGTTAATTTAATGATTAACTGAAATTTATTGTGTTTTATGTTTAATGATGCATTTTTAAATAATAATTCAATTTTAAGTTGCATTCTCCACCAATATAATCAAAATTTAAAAATTTGTTGGCGCCAAACTTGAGGTATTAGTTTTCATCCCTTAAATCGCTAGCTGTCTTGTAAGGGGGCGCCACTTCGACAAAAGCCGCTAGTGAGAAAAAGAGCTTTACAAAATCTCTAACAAACATTAGAGGTTTGAAACCAACCAAAAGAAATTTCTGTGGCACCTAAGAATTGGAATTTGGTTGGAATTTGGTAGGAAAGAGGTTTCTGTGGCACCCCCCATGTGTCAAATAAGCTCACAATTTACTCTGCTATTTGCAAGTTTATGTGGCATAGCTCTATGTATTGCACAACTTAAAACTAAAAACTATATTTCTATACGTAAGCAATTTGATCAAAATAGCCGAAAAGTTTCCTAAGTTGGCCTATTTAGTCAATTTGGGCAAATTATTTGCCTTTGGGACCTTAGCTTAAGTAACATGTCTCAATAGTCACATCTTTAAACTCAAAATTACAAAAATGTCGTAAAATCATCATGTTTTCCCCACATTTTGTACAGTTTTATAGCTTTGTATTGAAAACTGTAACGAATTTGACTAAGCAATGAAGAACAAAAACGTAGCTTAGACTTAAATAAACAAACGATTGGAACATACCAACTAAATTCGATAGGTCCTTCATATAGTTATGGCTCCTTATGCATAAATAATTTCAACCAAAACTCGAAAAATCACCATTTTTGGTAGCAATTGGCTGACACAATTAAAAATTTAGGTTGTGTTGTTGTTAAATCAATAAAATAGTGAAATAATATAACTTAAAAATTGTAACTAAAAAATAAATAATAATATTTTTTTTTTACTTTTATGACAGTTTTACACGTTTTTGGATATTAACTATATGAAAGAGTAATTAAATGAAGTTTGTTCGTATAAACGGTTTATTATATTTTAGTCTAAGCTACAACTTCGTCGATATATGTCCAAATTTGTAACGGGTTTCAAGATAATAGTTTGAAAAACTGAAAAGTGGTTACGTTTATTTTTGGGCATCTTTAGTACGTTTAGGTCAAATGAAGATGTAAATTTTTTTTTTGATTTATAGAAATGTTATATTTATCCGCCAAACCAAGAGCTACAACATTGCTAAAGACATGGAAAAATTTCCAAATAGTTTTGGAGATATGGAGTCGGTAATCCTACTCTGAAACTGAAAAGTTGAAAGTTCAATAAAAGAAGAATTAGAATCAGAGCAAACCCAGTCTGGGTTTTATACTACCATCATATCTTTCAGAATTTTTATTGGTCTCGACCGTATCAACTTTATTGAGTTAAAAAATATGTTGTCACAGTGTTATTATATTTAAAAATAAACAAAAAAGGCATGTTTAGTAGGTGGGTTCGATTTGTATGGGCCGAAAATATCGTACAAAGCGTATAGCATAAACAAACCGCGCAAATCGACTTCAAAAATTTATATTACATTTTCCCAAAAAAACAAGTTAAAAAGTCGGTGAAGCCCGACTATAACATACTCTGTATTCCCAAAGCTTGCATATATCTGATAAATTAAATATAGCAGCCAAACAAAGTGATAAAGAAGTCATAAAAAGAGTTCAGTGCTGCCCATCAACGTTGAACCGGTGCTACCCATCAAAATTTTTTGTTTTCCGTATAACTCCGCTATCGTTCATCCGATCTTCATAATTTTTTGGGCGAATCGATAAATAATCATGATAACAAAATATCTCTGGAAGGTATAAACCATCTATCTGCAAAACTGTGGGAGATATGAGGTTTTTTCTGAATTGCGGGGGCGGAAGGGGCGTGGCAACCTATGACATAAAAATTTATCTGCCTGCATCTACAAGAAGTATTTGTCCCATACAAGTCAAACCTCTATCTCTTACCATGTCAGAGATCTGTACTTCATGTTTGAACAGTTTAGCTTTTCCTTGTGCATGTACAGTTTTTGTGGAGACAGCACTTGTTTTTTGGAGAGATACTTGCACTATTTCAAAACGTCCCTGCTATGCGCGAGACCCAGACAAAATAGCAGTCCACCTCCCGCCCAACCGAGCGAGAAGCGCAGCCGCTTACGAGCGAGCTACACGAAAACCCGAAGGAAAACAAAAAGTTGTGTGAACTACGGGCTAAGTAAGTGAAAATAGAAGAAAATCTTCCGAGTTGATTACTCGGTAGAGTTTATTGTAATCAACACAGAGGAAACGGTACGCTTCATGCAAGGCATAGTTGGCAGTGCAACGATTCGGTGATAAGGGGAGTCAGTCTTATAAAATAGTTAAGGTTAATTTGGCTAACGAACTCAGAAGAGAATCTCCTGAGAGAGAATCCCTTGTCATAGCCCTTGTCGAAGTATCAAAAGCCGATAAAATTGTGAGAATGTCGTTCACCTGTCATATATAGCGGTGATGGGAAGTGCTTCTTACAGTAAGTGTGGCGCCACAGCAGCATTTTGAAGTAGTTCATACAGTTCTGTACTAGAATTTTAAAGACCTCGACCGAAAAATGTCCCCTCTGAAGTCTTCTAAACCAATAAAAATGATGTTTGCTTCATAAGTAATCGGTTAGCAAATCGACTGCTGATTTAGTGATCCTCTATAGAGGAACAGTTGACTATGAAAAAAATCGAATTCATTTTTATATTCATCTGATTAATATGAAGCTTATAAAAATATATGGGATTTTTTAGCTGGCTCGAGGTCAATGTTTTTTATAACGGTTATCAACTCCACAGCTGACTAAGCGGACGCTGTGCCTTTTTTCCCTGAAGACGAATCCCGAAGGGGTTTGAAATATATTGGAAAATCAAAATCTCGTGTTGTTTAGTTTTTAATTAGCACGTAAAAACATTGACCTCGAGCCAGCTAAAAAATCCCAAATAAAAAAGATAGGTCGCTATCCATAACAACGTTTTCAAAAATATATAGTTTTTCATTACATTTGGCAAGAAAATAATCAGGCCTGTTCCCGTTTCCGAATCCGATTAATCGGAATTGTTAAGACATGTGATTTCTAAGAAACGATTCAAGCATTCGGTCGAATCTATTTGCCATCCAGAGGATCGATTGAAGGTAATTGGAATTTCGAAGTTAAAAGTCGAATAACACTTTCGGTTTTTGGAAGCGAGAAAATTTAACAATTCCGCATTCCGATCGAAATGAGTAAAGATCTTTCTCCAAATCCTAATTAATTTCATAATTATTATATTAAATAGTTTTAGAATGATACATAAAGTGTAAAAAATATCGATTTGAATTTTTAAACATATCAATTTGATATATTTCCTTATCAAAGTTAAATTGAAATGAAAAATAAAATTTTTTTCCAGGTGCAGAATTTTGTTATGGTTTCAATTCCTTCTCGATAGTTGCTTTTGAACTTGGTTTTTTTTTATATCTTTTTTTAAATGGAACTTTTGCTAGTGCCCTCGTTACTTGCATGTAACTCCGCTCCATTCACTCCCATTCACTCAATCACCTGGGTTACCACCTGACGTCTCCTGCTGGGATAGGCGAAAAGTGCTGGCAAAATAAAAGGAAATTGAATTTCGTTTTTCTACAAAGTGATTTTGATAATGACGTTTGCATTTGCATTTTACAGCAACATTTTCGCATTGTACAATTTTCAATTACATTTTGTAAGGCATAACATGCATACGCCATGTAGGCTTCGGCGTCCGTCATCGTCATCCTCACGCAGTATCCATGTCTGCACTTAATTAATGCATATTATTGACAAAAGCATACTCCTCTCTGGTATGTTTGTCTATTCACGCATGCTTGCACTGTAGCACACCTACACACACACACACACACACACAGCTACAGGACATGTATTAGGTATTCGCTTTGATGTCCATGATGAAAATTTATGGTTAGCATGAAAACTAAAGCCAGGAGCTATATATTTTAAGGCAAATGTCCAGACACTAAATTGAATGAAAACAATTAACAATTGTGTGTAGGGTTTATGGTTAACATGGTGGGTGTGGCTCAATTGAGGCGTTGAGGTGAACGCTATTACAGCTATTGGTATTGCGTGCTCGGCAAGCGTTAAACTGTTTAGTGGCTTTACTAATTTGATTTCAATTAGTTGTCACAATTAGTGAAGCAGAAACCGCAGCAAGTAAATTAGTGAGAGTTTCCTAAAGGAAAGGGGGTGTGGATTTGGGTAGTAGGCGGATGTGGTAAGCTTTTGGCAGGGCAAATGTTTGTGGTTGAGTTGATTGTTTAGAGAATCTTGTCAAAAGCCGACAGTTGAGAGAATTATGTGCAGGCAATGCAATTTTTAAGTATTTTTTATAACATTTATGAACCTATTTTAATTTAATTGGCTTACCCACAAGTTATACCAACTTTTAATGCCAACTCCCACCCTCATTTCCTTTCATTTCGCACTACTACTTCTGCACATTGAAATTGCTTTTTATTATCGCATAAGTTTTAGCTCTCATCGCCAGTTAGTTTTATCATTAAGACAGTAAATTTTCTAGTTCATTGCATTTTCATTAGAATGAGAATTTTTTGTTGTGGTTGCAAGAAGGCAACAATACAATCCCACATAACATGCACAATTTTACATCCTCGCGCCATAAAGTATGCAACATAAAAAATCGTTATAAGCGTGCGCTTTTTATTCCCTTGACAATGGAAGGGAGGCTGCAGGTTGCCAACACAACACTTATATGCTGTCGTTATCAAGGTGATCGCTGGTACAGCAGCGCCTCTGATTATGATTTGTCTGGCTTAGTCCTCCTGCAGCCAGCAGCTTAGGCAGCATCTTATGACGCCTTGCTCTGTCTCTCTTCCACTTGAACGGTTTGTGGTTCCCTGGACTACCTTTATGGCAAATGTGACAATAAAAACATGATTTAACTTTGGCCTTACACAGACACACACCCACACACATTGCATATTATTGTAATAACATGGCTTACAAGCACGCAAGTAACAACAACAAATAAAAGCCGCCTGCAATGGCATTTCGTATCCTTGTTTGCTGCTGCTGTGGCTGGGTTGCCCAGGTGATTTCCTCTGACGATTGCGGATAGATGTGCGTGTGTGACTGCTGTAAAACTGCAGTCAGACTCTTGGTAATGTAATCCTCCACACACTTCTCACTTGTATTCTTATATAGTGGTGTTTTATTAATTTTAAACAAAAGCTGACCTCCCTTTGACGTAAGAGTTCAGATGACAGTCAGTTATGGGAGTCAAGCGGACGACTGTGAAAGACTGCAGTTTTACTTTTGAGCAGGGATCGAAAATAAGACGATTTGAGCTGCTACGGCTAGCTTCCTGGCCTTCTTAAGATATCGGACCGTTCAGCTGTACGGCTCGTTGACTAATGCGCCCGCGTTTTAAAAATTTTCCATTTTATTTTTGCTGCTTTCTAAATGATTGCTAAAATCTCCTTTCTATAAGCCAACGCTTTTTTTAAGTAGGACCCACCAACTAATATATAAAATAAAAAAAAATTATTTATTAATGATGATTGTTACCCTCCTTTTCCCCAAAAAAAAAAAAAAAAAAAAGATGAGATTTTCACAGTAGTTTTATCTTATGCTGAAAGTGAGTACTTAGAACGGATTTTTGGAAAATTCTGTCGGGAAATGTGGAAAATTCGTGGAAAACTGTTACATGAAACATTTTTGTTTTTTATCCGATCAAATTCAAACTCATTTTCAATGATCTATTTGAAAATTCAACAACAACTGCATACCAATCTTCCGGAAAATTTACCTCCCCTGGGTGGAAAGTGGGTGGTCAAGGTTGTTTGGGCGAAACATTAGTTGCCAGCGATTAGCGCCAAACTCATTTTCAAAAATTACACAAAAAAACATAAAAAAAAGTGACTTTCAAATTTTGGAAAATCTATCAAAGCCAAAAGTCGGAAAATTCATGGAAAACAGTTGTATGAAACTTTTTTGTTTATTATCCGATCAGATTCAAACTCATTTTCAAAGATCTTTATGAAAATTTAACAATAACTGTGTTTCAATTTTCCGGAAAATCCCACCCGGAAAAGTCTGTATGGTAAAAAATTTATTTTTCATCCGATTGACTTGAAACTTGGTTTGCAAGCATTGTACGCAAAATATTCGACACATGTTTTTCCAATTTTGGAAAACGTGGAAAATGGCCGGAAAATTCTGCATGGAAAAAACTATTTTCCACTTGATAGACTTGAAACTTGGTTTGTTAGAATAGTAAATGAAATAAATTGAAATGTGATTTTTCGATGTTGGAAAATTTGACCCAACGGCCGAAAAATTCCTGGAAAACTTTGCATGAAATAAAATTATTTTTCACCCGATTGACTTGAAACTCGGTTTGTATGGATGGAATACTAAATAATTAGTGTTTGAATTTTCCGATGTTGGAAATACCGGCGGGATGCCCACTGGGAAGTGCGAGAATTGTGGGAGATTAGGTGGGTGGGATGTAGGCGGGAAGTGGGTGGAAAGTAGGTGGGAAACGGGTGGAAGTTGTGAAAGATATGAATGGGGAGTGGGTGGGGTGGGATGTGAAAGGGATATGAAGTGGAAGTTTGTGGAAAGTAAGTGGGAACTGGGGGATGTGGGTGGGTGGGAATTGGGTGTAGAGTGGATGGGATGTGGGAGGGATGGGGGTGGGATGGGAGCGGGAAGTGGGTGGGTGTAGGTGGGAAGTGGATGGGATGTGGGTGTGGGATGTGGGTGGGAAACATGTGGAAGCAAAGTCGTAACGGTGAAAAAGCGAAGTGGTAAAACCGTTGACTTCAAGCCTATGTAGTATGTATGATTCGATTTCTGGGCTCTACAGAGGGAAACAAATTTAGAGAATATTTTTTAAATTTGGTAAATATTTGGCTCTCACGATTGACTTTAAACTGATTCTGATATTGGTTCTATACTGTTAAAGGGGCAGCGAAGCGCGACGGGCTTTTTGCTAGTTCTAGTTATATTTATCGTCAAGGGTATCATGTAGCTCCTGCTTTGTAAAACATGGTTTAGCCAACAACGCCCATTAGTGATCCTTAAGGCGAATCAAATCCTCATTTTCTCCGGTATTACAAAGAGGGCATGGCACGTTTACCGATCTATTGCCGCGCTTTCATCTTCCATGCGATATTATTACAGGTGGCAGGGTGGTCGATGAATCTGTAGATTCTTGTTTGTCTGGATCCTTTCCGAGTCATCCTATTTCTGATGTAAGAAAGTGCGGAAGTCGACTCTCACCATACAAAAATCGGGTTATTGTTTTATTGTATTACAAAGGTTTAATTTTAAGTATATAGGTGAGCATCATCCACGCAGATCTCCAAAGCTATGGCGTATTCAGTGGTATTCGGTGGCAGCCTAAGGATTTTACCAAAAAGAAAGTTCCATATGCAGTTGTTACTGGCTTTTTGCCTCAGCGTTTCTTATCAATATATGCTCTTTGAAAGTAAGGGCAGGCGCAAAACATACTCCGAGATACTTATATTCCTTTGAAGATCCATTTTATCGCTGCTGCCTTTAATAGTTTGACTTCCATTTCCCATTGGTCGCAATATTTCTCCAAGTTGTCAATAATTTTCTTCAACACTTCTCCCCTATCGGCTAAGATGACGGTGTCATCCGCATAAAGAAGCAGGCGAATATTTACTCCGCCCAAACACAAGCCTCCTTGTGGACTATCCAGGAGATCTTCCAAATACAGCGCAAACAACAGGGGGGATAGTATACATCCTTGTCTTACTCCGACTACAGTCTCAAAGTAGTTCGACAGCAGATCTTCCCTATTTTGCTCACTTGGTTTGGTTTAAGGTTCGGTTCCGGGTTTGATATTAATTTGTAATTGAAAGTTGATTTTTTAAATAAGCAAATAGAGAAAAGTAGATTTTTCGTAATTGCAATGCTAAAAGCTGTAAGACTTGTGGCCCGTGCTTCCAACTCTTTTTTTCGACGATGATGATTTAATCTCGTTGCATTGTGTTTGTTTACCCTTATTCTATTTACATCTTCCACTGCTTGTGAGTGCCTGCTTGTCTGTGTGTGTGTGTGTGTGTGTGTGTGTGTGTGGTAAACTGTTAATGCAATTGTGTCCATTGTGAGAAGTTGTTGTTGCTTCTGACGTTTGGGATACTTAGAGCACTTTCCGTAATTGGCTCGAACTGTGCATGCATAAAACGCTTTGTTTCGCCCACTGGACTACAGTTGCATATTTTTTAAGGCACTAGCTTAAAGATTTGACCTACTTTTCTTTTTTTGATTATATTCTGATTATAATATAGAACAGACAGAAATTGGAATAGTTTTGGTATGGAAATTAGGAAAATTTTCCAGATTTTAATCAAGTACATATTAGTAATTTGCTTATGCATAAGGAACAAATTTAGATCAGAAATTAAGTTGCCATCAACTCATAACAAGAACTACTTTTTGTCAAATATATTGAGTAGAAACTGAACTCTATTCTATATACAGAGGAAAAATATTTGGACAATATCTATTGATGGGATTGTAGAAACAATACAAATGAAGAAAATATTTCTGAAGCAACAACATATTTAACCAACAACAAAATTTACACTGAAGACCACTCATTCCTGTTTGTTATTGCGTTCGATTTTGCAAGAGGCATAGAAGAGAAAGAGAAGAACGCGAGCTTTGGTTTAGGGCAACAATTATATAAAAAAATTGGGCAATGCATTAACTACAAGTCCAAGTTGTTACGGAACCATTAATTGACAAAAGACCCTTAACTTAATTTTAAGTGCCGGTTCTGATTTGGGTCCGACGATCACATCCAAAATATGTTTTTTTAAGGTAAAAGCTTATGGCTAAAATATGTAAAATAGGTATTTTAATATAAAAAAAATAACAAATAAAAATATAAATAAAAATATTAACAAATAAACAAAAAACGATAATAAATAATTAATATTTTTCCCCTGTAGTCAAAATTTTTTTTTTCAAAAAAATTGGGGAAATGTAGTTGTATGATTCTGAAAAAAGTACCTTTGGAAAAATGTGTATATCTTCAGTACCGGTTCATGCATTATGAAATGGTATTGCTTTTTTGAAAGGTAATTGAACGCCCTATCATTCATTTATACACCACTTCTTAATCTTAAGATTCGCCGGTATAAAGGCTTTTATCGGCAACTTTGCATTTAATTTCTCATTTATTTAAAAAAGCCAGATTTTATGTGCGATTTTCACCACGAAAAAATTGTGTAAAATTTATTTTATTGCTGGTCACCAAAGATTTAGCTATTTAAAATGCAAAACCACATATTTCATTAAAATCCCTGTAAGAATTTAGAAGTTATTGGCATTTAAGTAAAAAATTGAAGGATTCAAGTTCATGCATATTGACTTAGTTTTTTAGTTTGTCCCAAACGTTCGGGATCGGAAAATTTTTATTATTTTGTAAACTAGTGTAATTTATCACATGTCAATTAAATTTTTAAGTGTTAGAAGTGAGAAGAAATCTATCTCACTACCCTGCAAACATTTTGTCGGGTATCTTATCTCCCTCGTCAAAAAGTGAGTTTGGCGATAGTTTGAGATGAGAGTCCGATGATAATTTGTCGATTTACAAAAAATCGACATTTTTAACATAAAAGGGTTAATTTGCCGATATGGGGCATCAATTTCTATGGCTTTATTTATGTGTTCAGAGTGATATATAAGAACTTGAGAATTCCAAGCACTCTTGTGCACATTTCGACCCGAATGGGTGGACCATTTTCTCTAGTGCGGTTAGTCAAACTTACCGGCAGGTTAGCCGAATTTGAGTGTCTCATGCTGTTTTTGTCAAAAACCTGCCGGCAACCTTAACCGCAGCCTCATGATGGTGTCAAATTTTAACCAGCCGGCAAGTTTCGATCAAACTATCGATATTTTCACCCAATAAACAACAGCTGTGTCGTACACTTGTTTTATTTATTTTGCTAATTGCCAAACCAATAAATGCCAATAATAAACGAATTTGTTGCATCCACGAAATGAAATTGGCAAACAGTAAGACAGGAAGAGACATGCGGCGATCTGGAACATAAAGTCCAGCAGAATGGCAGCCACCGCAATGGCAAATGTCTTGACCGCCGCGCCGGCAAATTCGAAATGGCACCAATCGCAAAGCAGGCAAACTCACTGCCTACGGAATAGAAGGATCAACTAGGGCAATAGCCTTACAAATTGGCCCTGTTCACCAGCATACATCAAACATCATCCATCAAAAAAAGTTAATTGGCTTGCGTGAAAGCTATCGTTTTGATTTTAACCAAAATGACAAAAATTAGCAATCATAGTTGCACTTCACATTCGTTCACCTCAACAATTGAACTAGATCCATCGATTTTTCGTCATCGATTTGTGCTGGTGAACACGGCCATTGTCTCTTGTGCTGTGGCATTCCGATTGTGATTCAACTGCTGATACGTGTGCACTGTAACGAAAATACTATCCACACGTACTGCCAGCACCAGGAACGGTGTCACCACAATGGTCAACATGGCGACATTATCCCAGACGGGCCAAGGAACAAAAAGAGAAAGGGGGAGCGGGGAGGGGTTTTTTTTTTAAAGGCTGGGGAAAAGCCAAATTTTTTTCAACGTTTCAGGTTGACAAAGTCAGCACAAATAATTCTTGCTACGACTAGACATCAACTGGCTCTGCGATCTCATGCAAGTGGTAGCTTCCTCATCATTGTGGGTGACTTCTTTGGAGTCAGACTTTTCGGCGAACCTAGTAGTTATTATGTGTCCCACGTTAGGCATTACTGGCTTTCATTAACACACAAATACTGATTGATCAATGATTGATCAAACACAGCTGATTCGTTGACACTGTCTGGGGCAACGATAGCAAATCTATGGATATCGGGCGATATCTGACGGTAAGTCTCGTTAGGAAAACCAAATGACTTACCGGCAGGTTATTCCGCCCGGCAAATTTGACCGGCCGGTACCTAACCGCAACTTTTGAGAAAATGGCCCTAAGTCGTTTAAGAATTCTCAAACGATTATGACAGCTCTGGCATGGCGAGGTAGCTGTAGGCTTCAGTGCAAACGGGCAAAGATCGCAGATGATTTGCTAAAGATAACAATAAAACAGCTGTACATTCAACTAGCATCCTTTGTGGTGTGTTATGTTCCTGTTTTTTAAGTCACATGCAAACATAACGGGGGCATAATATTAAATTTTTGTTTTTTAATAAATGGAAATAATTTAACCTTTTCATCATCCAATTATAGTGATTTAATGAACCGGTTTCTTAATGTGAGGGACAATGTTTCACACCATTTGCAGAAATGAGCTTTTAATCGCAAAACCGTATACGTTGTTAAAAACTTCATAAAGTTGACTTTATATTACTAACTCCGACTTACACGAACGTTGCGGCTGTAACTTCAATTTATAAATTCCCTTTAAATATTCATTGGATTTGCTGTTATTTCAACAGAAACATATTTTTTTTCTGTGCAAACAAAAATGTTTTAAAAAAGTTTAACAAAATGATACAATTGAAATCATTTTTTTTTTATTTCTGTGAGTAAACTATTAGCTTAACAACTGTCACTCAGTCCATTGTACATCCACAGCAATGCGGTCGACCCTGTCAAAGCCTTTTCCTATATCCGGATTTACTGACATAAATTTTATGAATAGTTTGTGCTGTTGCTGTTTGAGTTAATATAAAAAGTGGTGGAAAGCGTGGCATTTATGGCAAAAGAGTAAGATGAATGGCATAGATTATGTACCCTCAACTAAACTCAGTTAAAACGCCTAGAAAAATAATGCAATTATTGAAAATAGTTCAAAGAAAATTTCATAGTAAAAGTACTTAAGTCATTTGAAGCGTTGCTTTTTTAGGCACACCAAATTCGAAGTTAAGTAAAAGATAAGACTTGCAATCAAGACTGCAAACACTTTTTAAGTGTAAATGAAGTGAGAACAAAATAAAGTTTGCTGATTAAATTGATCTGCTTTTGAAAAATTTATGAAATTTATCCCATATACAAACTGTAAAAGTACAGCACAGAGTTTGTGTGTAAGTGAAAGCCATTAAGAATTATTTTAACATTGCAAAAGTTCGAAAAGTAATTAAAAACAAAGTTACCAATTGACAGACAGCTTCTTAAAATATGCAAACAACTTTTTGCCCATCACTTAATAAACCGAATTTCAGCATCAGCACCATGAACCCAGACAACTATTTAAAGTTCAACACCAGCGAACGCCCCAAAAACTAGGCAACAACTTCATAAACTAAATCTCTGGCTAGCGATAAAGGCAACTTCTGCTACTGCACTGACCATTTTGCCCGCTCACACGGAATTGATATGTCGTTCCGGAGTTCGTTCTCCTTGGATGCATCCGTGGCTTTGTTGCAGTTATCTGTCGCTGCGGTTACGCACAAGTGGCTGCCCCCACACTCGCCGCAAAATTGTTATATTCAGTAATTATGTCCAATAAGCGACGAAGCGTGAAGCGAACGTCATCCTTTCGTGCCACTGCCTGGCTCTAAGCTGAAAACGCCGGAAGGAAAACGTTGTCGTTAATGTTGTCGTTATGTAAGCTAACCCAGTTTTAGCGACGACATGGCATTTCCTTCCTGTTCCTGCGTTAAATGCAATGCTGGGCGGAAAAATAAACCAAAGGCAAAGCCAAAGAAAGAAAACGGATAAGGAAGGGGGGTGGGGGATGGGAAGGGGTTGACTGCATGACACGCAAGACTTGGTTAAGGCATGCAGCAAAAGTTAAGCCACGTGCATGGCCAGCAAAAATCTAGCGCCGACATTTAACTAGCCAGTTTTCCAAAAACTGGAACTGCTCTTACCGCAGCTCAAGCATCAATTTTCTGTTTTCTTAGCTGCCAATGTGCAACTCCAACTGCGGCTGCTACTACAGGTGTACCTGTCTTACAAGTGCACTCTTCACACCTGCAATTGCCAGCCGCTCATCCATGGGTAAGTGCTAAGCCTCAGGCCACACAACTAACTCCTCGTTCTGCTTATAATTCTCACATTTTCAGGCAGCTCATGTGCACATTTATGGCTGAGTGTGTGTGCGTGTGTGTGTGTGTATTTTTGTTGAAATAAATTTTATTTAAACTTTCGCCATTGCCTTTTACTTTGTTTTTGAAGCATTTTTGTTACGTGTGAAATTCAATTATACAGCAGATTTATATGTCGAGGCTTGGCATTCGCATTCCCGTTTGTTCCACCACCAGCACTTGGATTTTTTATTTGAAGAGCCAAAATAATACTACATAAAAAACGGAACTGGTGTATAATACCAAAATGCAGCGAAATCAGCGCTCCATTCAGTTGGAAACTGTTTAATATGCGAATAAAAGGCAAGCATATAAAATGAGTAAGCTGGCAGTTTTAAGAGCAATTTTATTTGAAACAGTTTTACGTGTGGAAGCTCAAATTTTCACAGAGATAAGAGCGTGGCATACCAGTTGCTTTAAGGGGAAGGGGAGGTTTTATTGCGATAGAAGAATGTTTTTAAGAAATACAATCGATTTTATACAATTTGAAACAAGAAAGGGCGAGACCTCCGGTGCACTTTTTCGAAGGGCATAGCAGAATAAGCATACAAAAACTGCCCCCACTCCGATCAGCACCAAAATTTAATATGTTGTTGCCATCAATGAGAAACTCGCTCTCCTAAAATTTTAGTCTTCTAATCGCTATTGGAGTGGAGTTATGAGGGCGGAAAGATAAATCAAAAAACTCGTTTATCTTCAGAACCGCTTAACCGATTTGAATGGGTTTAATATATGTTATAAGTGTCAATCATAGAATTCAGAAAGTTATTTTTGCACATTTTTATTACCATTTCTTAGGCACAAAAAATATTATTAAAATTTTCAAATAATTTTTTCAAGGTGTACATCGATTTCAACTATTATTGTTTTTTGCTGGTTGTTTCCATAAGATGTCCCTAACAATGCAATTTTTTTGCAGTGTCATCGGGAATCATCTTCATAGTGAATACCAATAAAATATGTGAATAGTTTTACAAATATATTTTATAATATTGAGCGCACTGTAACAACTCACACAGAATTGACAGAAAATTTCCCCTTTTTTCCCCTTTTAAGTTGATTTACAGTGTGCCTAATATGTATAAAATATTAATGAAAAGTACTAATTTAACGTTTAATTATTTTTCACCATGTGGTACTCTTGGGATGTGTTTGCAAAAATTATATGTTGTTAGGGACCTCTTGATGAAAAACCCAGCAAAAAACTGTCGGTGTCGCAAAAGGCTGTCACCGTAAAAGAATTATTTGAAATTTTCAATAATTTTTTTTGGGCCAAAGAATTGGCAATAAAAATGTGGAAAAATTATTTTTTGAATTGTGCTGTGGACACTTACAACATATATTAAACCCATCCAAATCGGGTAAGCGGTTCTTAAGATAAACGGGTTTTTTGATTTATCTTTCCGCCCTCATAACTCTACTCCAATAGCGATTAGAAGACTTATAATTTAGGAGAGTGAGTTTCTCATTGATAGCAACAACATATTAAATTTTGGTGCTGATCGGAGTGGGGGGGGTTATTGTTTCATGCTTATTCCGCTGTGCCCTTTGATTTATTTTGGGCCAGGTGTGAGCGGTTTCCTCACCATTTGGGGGGAAAAGGAAAGGGAACATACCTCTCTCTTTTGATTTTAAGTGAAGAGAGCCAAGGCTCCCTGATATGCGCGCTCTGCTGCTTCTCTCTCCACCCATAGTATTCCACACACCCAACAAAATTTGTATCAATATCACTTAATAAAAAAAAAAAAAATTAAAAAATAAAAAATTACAAATAAAATAAAAAATTTTTAAAAAATAAAAAAAAATTTTATAATTTTAAATTTTGGTGCAAAACGAAATTATTATAATATAACCTCATAAAAATTTTTAGACACATTTTTTTGAGGTAGTATAAAAATAAAAAATTTAAAAATATTTATAAAAATAATAAAAAAAAAATTTTTTTATCAAAATAAAATAAATAAAAAAAAAAGAGTCGTATTAATATAATTATATTTTACTTTAGTTAAATAAAATTTATTAGTTAAAAGTAGAATGGAGGACCCTTTAAAAGAGACGTATAAATAAAAATATTTTAAAGATATTTAAGTAAGATAAGCAGCTGAGTATTCATGTCGTTTTTTGAAAATATATGTAAATAACAAATGTAACTCTTTAGACAGGACACACAACAAGCCAGAATGCTGCTGTTTTTTAGCGCTTTTGCAAGACAACGTACAATGAGAGAGGTGTGAAACCAAGAAAGCTGCAGAACAGGCGTTTTTCGCGTTTTTACTCAAGGTCTCTGAAGGCGTAAACTGCTACAAGTACGGCAGGGTTCCCCCAGAAGAGAGCGCGAAAATGTGACTATGTCTCCCTCTAACACACAGGGAGTATTTTCGTGCCCCAGGGTCTATGGCTGGGGAACTCTGATGTACGGGTTCGAGCAAGAGGCATATCAATATGGTGACTTCTGGTTAAGCAACATTCGTACATGGACACGAGGAGAGACAAATGTTTCCACTTTTGAGGGGTGTCCACATGACGAATTCAATTTAATAGAGTAAAATAAATTACATTCTGATAGAGTTTGAAATAAAAAAATTTTTTATATAAAATGTTTTGTTTTAATTTTTAATGGCAGATTATAATGAACTGAATTTAGTACAAAAGATAAGAAAAAATATTAAATTAATAAAAGCTAGTATCAAAATGAAACAAAAAAGTTTGATAGTTGAATTATTAAATTAATAAGACCTAGTGTCAAATTGATTGCCAAAAATTAATACAATAAAGTGTCAACCTGATACACGTTAGTATCAATTTGAAATCCTCGAAATATCATGTTAACACTTTCGAAGATGTCAATTTGATACCCGGGTTTTAGAGAGAATTCGATACTCAATAGTATCAAATTGATGACTAAATTGTGTCGATGTGTTAAGAAACTTTGTACAAATGATTTTTAACGTCTAAAAATGTATTAAATGCGCGGGCAGACGAGAGGGATCGGAAAAAGTTTGATTCATCAAATAATTTTTTAATGACAAGGGTTTTTCAAGAAACAACACAAAACATAAAAAGTACCTGGCTTATAGCCGTACAAATAGGCAAAATTTCAAAAATTTTAACAAATTTTATTTTTACCAGCAAATTGAAGAACACGGACAGCGAACATAAAATTTTCTTTTTAATATAAGGTCACACAGGCAAATAGTTTGATGAAAGTTTAAAAAGGCAAAAACCGAATTAGTGAACTTTTCGTCCATATTTGATCAATTTATTCAATTTAAATAATTTATTTTTGTATTATTTTATAAATAATACATACTTATTTATGAATTTTTCACAAAGAATAATTGGAAACGCCCTCGATATTTTGTTCATTTTTGCCTTGCAAAGGGTATTATTAATTATAATTTTGCCCAGAAGTTTGCAACGCATAGAAATATTCATTTCCGACCCTATAAACTATATATATTCTTGATCAGGGTGACGAGCTGAGTCGATTGAGCTTTGTCCGTCCGTCTGTCTGTCCGTCTGTCTGTCCGTCTGTCTGTCTTTCTACGCAAACTAGTCTCTCAGTTTTACAGCTATCGAGCTGAAACTTTGCACAGAGTCTTCTTTTTACTGCACACTGCTAATATGTCGGAACCGACCGGATCGGATGACTATATCTTATAGCTGCCATAGGAACTATCGGTCGAAAAGTGGGTCTTTGTGAGAAAAATTTTTTGTTTTTTATGTTTACGTCTCCACTTCAGCGATTATTAATATTATACGCTTTCACATAGATTTGGAAGGTTTTGCAAAATCGGATGACTATATCTTATAGCTGCCATAGAAACTATCGCTCGAAAAGTGGGTTTTAATGAGAAAAACTTTTTGGTTTTTAATGTTACGGTGTCTCACTTCAGCAATTATTTATATTATGCGCTTTTACAACGATTTAGAAGTTTTGGTCAAAATCGGATGACTATACCTTATAGCTGCTATAGGAACTATCGGTCGAAAAGTGGGTTTTATTTAAAAATTGTCTGTTTTAATGCTGGCGTTCCTAAACTCTGATTTTATTAAAACATTTGCAAGGGTATAAAAATCTTCGGCAAAGACGAAGTTAGCAAGCTTCTCGTTTTTATAATTCCCGATCCTATTGAAGGGTTTTTTTAAATAATAGTCTGTGAATAGCAGAAATTGGTATTCCATACTATTACTTTGTTATCTTATTTACAAAACTAAAGCTAAGTTCACACAGGCAAATAATTATTATAATAATTATAATTTGACAAATTTTTAGAAAATTTTAAGCTAAATTGACCAAATTTGTGAACTTCTTGGCCATATTTGATAAAATTATAAGTGAATGGAACCATAGTTTATGTTTTAAGTCCTGCAGAATGTGCAATTATCGTTATTAATACAAAATTTCTTAAAAAATTGTCAAATTATATGCCTGTGTGAACTTAGCTTTAGTCAAATTATTTAGAAATTTTCGTTCCCTATAGTTTCGATTTTTCACCTCAAAGGGGGATTGATCATTTTAAGTTTTTTCGATTTCAAATGGAAATAAAATCGAACGATTTAATTTTAGTTGTTTTGGTATTCGAACGATTTGCAATTCGAATGATTCGTTACCAAAATGTTTTCTTTCACTACTTTTTCACCTCAATATGCTGCAAACATAAAAAAACAAGTCAAAATAGTTGATAATAAAGCTGTTAAAGATGTCGTTTTTATTTTTACTAGCATCTTATGAAAGTGGTTCAAGCGTTGCATAAAAAAGTGAAAACCAGAACAGGAATTCGATTTGGCTGGCACAGAACAAAATTAAAGCGCTTCATAAAAAAACTTGGTTGTTATTTTACAAATTATTTTTAAAAAATGTGAAATTGCAGAACGTATCTAAATACACTAAACATTGGTCCAAAAAATAATATTAAGCCATTATTTTTACATCTCTAAGTTAAAGAGGGAAGCTTGGCTTGGCCCGTTGGAGGAGCTGTATAGCCAATTTTACATTTACATTACATTTAACAAGTTAAAGAGCGCATTAACTTTTAATCAAATCGAGTAAATCTATCGAATTGTGAAAACCGAATTTGAGCAAATGAAATTAAGTGAAAAACGGAACAGGCCTGTAAGAGCATGTACCATCGTACATCGGCAGTATACAATATGAGAAAAATTATCGAAAGTATTCCAAAAGCGTCATATAAACGAATTATTTTGAACTCAAATCCCATTTCGTCAATAAATTTCTTGGTTTTTAAAAATTACATCGAAAATGATTTATTTTTCTTGTTTCAAGTAACAGTTCAATGACAATGGCGACGTGAGCACTGGCTGATGATATCTAAAGTTCTGGAGTCTGAAGAGTCCTGCTGCAGCATTGAGGCAGTAAAAACTTGCAGAGAGATCAGAAACTCAGTTTTTTCAATCGCACTCATGAGCTCTGCCGCCTTTGACGATGTCTCGCTGCCTCTATCATTCTTAAGCTTTTGTTATGCTCCAATAATGTAACTGCAGCAACTCAGCAATTTTAATGCAACCCGATTTTCAACGATTTGTCGTTTTACCTCATATTCCTAGCTATATTCAGAATCGGCACTCAGAATATATATTTCGTTTGCAGCCTTCTTTTGAAATCCTATGATTAGCTCAGAAATATACTGCTCTTTGCACATTTTTAGTCCATCAAGTGCTTTAGCGTTCCTTTTTTGTCAAAGCAGTATAGCCCAGGTAGAGGCCAACTATTTCTTATACTAAACACTGCAGATTGAGCGTCCCCCGATAGGTTATAGTTAGTGGGCAACTGCATTCGCACTTCCTATAATGTTAACCTTCGGGTACAGATATGGTTAGATAAGGTACTTGGCCAACATTGAACGTTGGATATCCGTTTTCCATTTTTGTTCAAAATTGGGAGTAATTTTAACAAAATCAAAATTGGAATAATTTAACAAATTTTAAAATATAGTAGTTAATGTAGTAGTTTTCAATGTTGATTGTATGCGTATGCGACCGTATGCGTAATTTTTAGTTGCAACTTTGTTTCCTCCACGCGCCCTTTAAAACTGGTATTTTTTGTTATTGTTTGAAATTATGTAATCTATGATACAAAAGTAATACGTTAAGCAGGCGCAATTTCTAAAAGCACCCTATTGTGCATACATCGAATAGAAATCGCTTATAGAAATTGTTACTAGTAGAGGAAAAAGCGAAATTAACCCGTATATTTGTTTCTGTTTCGGTACTAATTACCGGATATGTTAATAAAGGTTATACGGTTACGGTTAGAAGAAGAAATTTTGTTCGGTTACGGTTATGGGTTACGGTTTTAAGCTCTGGTTTTTGCAAAGTGTATACTCTACAAGTAGAACTAAGACTTCGATTTTGTAGGATTTGTGTTCCTTGAACTGCAGTTGAGGTCGTTAGGTTAATGAACTTTCGAATTTCAAATCAAGCCAGAGCTTTGTGACTATTTTAAAAATGCAGCAGCGTGGATTATGCAGAGTGAATTCCTCCTTTTGCTGCTAGTTCCCCTAGTCCACCTATGGCAATATTATTTTAAACGAAATGCTTTGGCTTGACCAATTTGCATAATACCCCAGCGTTGTGTTAGCGTACAAAAATGATTAATGGCAAAATCACAAGCCTGACATGGCACAAAAGATGGTTCATGTCAATCACGAGTTGTTAAAGTGTTGAGGACATCATTATATACATAAATACCAAGTTAATGTCTTGAGCAAACCACTCGAGCAAGTAGCTGCCTAGCTTCCAGCTACTGGCTGATCGCTGACACCCACTGCTCCGCCTTTTTTTTTGCAGCCAAAGTCTTTACATTAACATTATTATGCAACTGTCTCGGGTATCTCTTGCATCTCAGTTTTTTTTTCCTTTTTTGAGCTGGCATTCTGTCTACGTGGTCTGCCACTTGGCTTGGGTTACTTAGTTTGCCGCCTGGACGAACAGCACTGGCCAATGCAATATAGGAAATTTTACAACATTTTGTGACAAAAATGAAAATCTTTACAGTTGGATTTAGAACACATCTAAATTTGTTTTATTACCTACAGCAAGAAACGCTTTCTTTACCCTCAAAATAAGATTTTTCCAACCGCAGAAAAGCTTTATTAACTTCCAGGGAAATTCATTTCGGTTGCCTACTAGAAGCATCACAGCCTTAATTTCCGCCTTACAAAATGGTTGATTTTTAACACTTTTAAAAAGGAAATTTTTCTGAGAAAAAACTTCCAAATTTCCCATAGTGCCACATTCGACTGTCTGTTGTTGACTTTACCTGTGCCCCCTGATGATGGGGCGAACAGCTCTGAAAGTTGCAGCTTCCCTGTTTTTTGCTCCTCCATTTTCTTTCGGTTGTCATAGCATACTTATGGCGGCAGCTGGTTTCTTATGCTTGACCAGTTGTTGCTACCGCCGGCGCAGCACAGTTGGCTTCGTGTCCGGTGCACATGCCGATTGCTCCACTTTGACATGTTCTGGTTGCTAGGAGGCAACGTCTGTTGCTGTTGCCTCTCCCCGGGGCAGCTACAAAATAACTTTGCTTCTAAATTGTGGCATGTGTTTGTGTGATGTAGTTGCAGTTGTTGTTGTTGTTGTTGGTTGTTGCTTCTTCTGCTATCTTACTACTTTGCATTCTTTGCTTTGCACTAACGAGCATGCGAAATGACAAAGCGTGTGGGCGTGGCTAGAAGGCAGGAGGCAGGCAATGAAGCAAGTGCCACTTTGTAGCATTAAAGAGAAAAAAAAACTTTAAATGCAAATTGCTCAGCGTGACGAAAAGAGAAAAACACCGACAAGAGTGGAGGAGGCGAAATCAATAGAAGATTTTTCTATGTCAAAGTGACATCTCCTTGGTACCCTCCTCCTCCTCCTCCTCTAGCACTCCCTCTCTTATCTCTCTGAATCTGACAGTAAATTAAAATTGCATACGCTTTGATTGGCAAAAACTTTTCAAGGGATTAACACTTGAAGCAATCACTTCAATTTGTCAGTTATCCAGCTGGTTAGAACTTTAAGTAGAAAAACTCTTCAACAATTTATGGCATTTTCATTGCCGGTCGGTCTACCGCTTCATTTGCATAATTACAAATCATATTACAAATTACAAGTCGAGTGGCATTTCCATTTATGTTTTAAGTTCAAATGTTGCCAATACGCACACAATTTGATTTTATTTTTATGCAAATGTTTGAACAATTGCCAAAGCCAAACCAGACAGACCCACCAAAGAGAGAGAGAAAGAGCAAAAACCTAACAACAATAATAATAATATCGTATTTCACATGGTCCCCCTCGTCGGAAAAAGTGCCAGGAGTGAGAAAGTAGCGCACAAGGATGGATAAATCACAGACATGGAATGCTCTTTTTGTGACATTAATTTTGTTAGCAGTATCAATATATTTTGCTGTTGTTTGAAAAGAACAATTACTCTATGTAACAAACGGGGAAAAATGCTAAACATTCAGAAATTGTATTTTTATATTTCATGGCTGTGAAAATGCTTGTCAAAGTTTGCTTTTTGAATTCGGCGCATCGAATGTTGCTCTATTTAAATTATAAACATTAAATTAAGCATTATTATAAAATCAAATAAAATTTCTAATTTTCAGCTTAAAATATTTTCAAAGAAATCTTTGGAATCTTACGTTTTTTTAAAGCAACAAAATATTTGTTCAGAGTAAGCGAACATTTGTGCTGATATTGGTGGAATAGGAGAATTTTCTTAACATATTCTTAAAGGTTAATATTTGGCGGATTTATTCAATATTTTTTCGAATGCGTTCTTACAACTTTACAAATTGACTCCAGCTAGACCTTTTTTCGAAAAATAGCCATATAAAAAATCTTTTACTTTGTACACCGAAAAAAAAATGCCTGGCAAATTAAAACAAACAAAAAAAAAAACTAAACACCCCAACAAATCAAATTTATGGAACTAGAAAGAAGACGGACAGACGGCGGCAGACGGCTGGCTAAATCAACTCAGCTCGTCATGCTGATCAAGAATATATATACTTGTGTGGTCGGAGATGTTTCCTTCTGTGCGTTACAAACATCCGGACAATTTTAATGCTCTAAGGGTTAAAAATAGAGGAAAGCTAACTTCGGCTCGACCGGTTTATATACCCTGGGAGCATGATATTCCTGCCAGTTTATATTGGCAGCTATACGATATATTCATCCGATTTTGATCAAACTCTCCAAAATTGTGTTGAGACAGATAATATTCATAACTGGAACGTACAAAGACGCTACCATTGAAAACAAAAAGTTTTTCTCAATAAAACTATTTTTCGACCGATTATTCCTATGGCAGCTATATGCTATAATCATCCGATTTGGATCCAGACTTGAAAATGTGTTAGCATATCATATTGATCAGTAACGAGTTTGGGAGCGATAGCATTGAAAACAAAAAAGTTTTCATACTAAAACTTTTTTTCAGATCTATCTTTTGTATGGCAGCTATACTATATAGTTGCCCGATTTGCATAAAACTTGCTGAAATTATGTGAAAACATATAAATACAAGGTTTGGTAGCGATAGCATTGAAAACAAAAAAATTTTCTAACTAAAACTACTTTTTAACCGATCGTTCCTATGGCAGCTATATGCTATAGTCATCCGATCTGGCCGGTTCCGACAAATGTGCAGCGTATTTGAACCAAAAGACTTCGTGCAAAGTTTGGTTAAGATAGCTTTAAAACTGACGGAGGAGATAGCATAGAAACAGACGGACAGACGGACGGACAGACGGACATGGCTATATCAACTCAGCTCGTCATGCTGATCAAGAATATATATACTTTATGTGGTCGGAGATGCTTCCTTCTATGCGTTACAAACATCCGGACAATTTCAATATACCCTCTCCAAGTGTATAAAAAGAGATTTTTTCATGGCATAATCGTTGATTGCTAATTTTCGAATATTTGGGGTTTACTAGGACTGGCAACTAGACAACTTTCAATTTCTTAGGTTATTATGACCGTCCAATGAGCAGGACAATCTCATGTACTATTTCTTAACTAAACCATCTTTGCCACTGAGATTGAACGAATAGACTTCCACAGTTTGGGTTATGTTATGTTTCCAAAAAACGTAGTCAAACTCGTCTCGCAAAGCCAGCTAATTCGAAACGCATTTGCCATCAAACCAGAAAACTATGTCCGACCTCGAAATAATTTTTGTTTGCCAAAACAATTTTTTTTTAAATTGTTAGTTAAGAGAGGTATGTAAAAAACTTATCCGCGGCTGTTGCGATAAAATTTTCGCCTCGCCTATTACACAATTAAAATCAGTTAAAGAATTTTTTTCCATTAATAATTAACGATGATGGCAACTTGTGCAAATAATACCCCTCGAAAAATTAAGGTCTTTGTCCTTATTAATCCCTGCATACGTCCTTTATGTTACAGAGAAGTTTTTGATGCAAAGAATAAGAAAAAACTTTGTTTTGATTATAGAAAGAGTTTCAAAATTTAGAACTATTCAAGGGAGGGGGAAGCAGTGGCGTACGCAGGGTGTTTTGGGGGTTAAACCCCCCTTGGGGAAGGTACAATGCGAAAGCTACTAACTAAAATTTTTGTTCTGAAAACCCCCGAAAAAACTGGACGCTAGGGGGGAAAGGGATGGGGCGGCTAATCCGACTTCCGCCCGGGCGACATAGCCCACGCTACGCCTCCCCACAACTAAACTTTTGGGTGCTGTTTGGGAAAGGGTTTATCAAAAGATTTTTGGTTATTTGATCTTAAAGTTGCTTAAAACGCCCATTTTGTAATACTCAATATATAATCGAACCTCTCATTAAATCATTGTATAGTACCATTACTTAGCTTTAAAAAACTTATTTCAAACAATTCTACGATTTTAAAGCGAAGATATGCCATTTGAATACATGTGCTGGAAATTACTAATTGTTTACTGCCCAAAGCAATGCAGTAACAGTACAGAAAGCTTGCCATTTGTGTTAAATTTATTGCATACTTATGGGCAGTAAAAATGTTGTCTTTTCGAACACATATATTAAAAATGGTATATTTATGTTTAAAAAAATCGTAAAATTGTTCGGCATAGTTTATTTTAAAGTTAAGTATAAGTACTTTACGATAATATCAAAGAGAGTCAAAATTAAAGTGTAGGTTCCCCATAATGCATTTTTAGACTTAAATTACCAAAAATCCAGACGTGAGGAAAATTTTTTCAAAAACAGATTCGTGCTCAGTGCACGAAGTCACCTTCAAAAAACTGAAAAAAGATTAATTTTGTGTTTTGGTGTGCGCCTTGCCACCTTTCTTTCACCTACCCATAAAAAAAAACCTACTGAATATGATTCATTATTGTCTTTTCTTTTTTATATTAAATAATTTGATTATTTCATCTTATAGTCGAGTATAAGCGATTTTAGTCGAAGATAGTTGAATTTATATTTAAATATAGAATTTAATCTAGGGTTGAGACTTTCTCTGTTCTTCTGTTAAGACTATTCTGGGTTTAAGATAAATTATTTTCCGTATCAATTTAAATTTTCAAATTCTTGAATTCTTATTTGGTCAAATTGCGACCACAGCTGTCGCTGCTGTCGCCAATTAGGCAACAGAAAATAATTTAGCTTGACAAGAAAAATTGACAGTTGGCTAAATCCAGAATTTTGCATTTTTATGTTGGTAATTTTTTCCAATTAAATCACTTTTGCTCCAGTTTTTGCCAAACTTGAAGAAATAATAATTCTATGGCTTGTCAGCACACACACTAGCACAGTCTACCTACCAGAACATGCTTTCAATAATTTTGCTAACAATTTCAATATTTCCACCGACAGATAAACAGCAAATGTAAATGCAAAACTGCAACAACAACAACCTGGGCCAGGGCAAAAGAGAAAATTTATGCATATTTAATAACAACACAGAAAAGTCGGAAAGAGGAACATAAACGGGAACGGGAACAGGAACACCAGGATGAGGAACTACTCTACATGCAAGCTAACAAAATACAAGGCATTTCTCACGCATAAATGCACCAAAACGAAAAGAGAAATGCAGACGGGAACAGAGGGAGGGAGAGTGAGGAGGACGGTTGATGGCAGAATGAAACAATTTTTGCCAGCAAATAGTTTTTCCAAATAGTTTTGTGCAAAACTATGCCAATCTGCGTACATATAGAAACCATATGGCAGCAGGGGGCGTGGCCAGTGCAGTGAACTGGTCACTAATCAAACTTTTTAATATGCCAACCAAGCAAACGTGTGACGACTATTGTTTTGATATAGCACACACAGCTTTGATGGATGATAAGGGGAAGAAAGGGGTAGAAGAAGAGGAGGATAAGCGCAGACAGACATTATGAGAAAAGTTATAACACTCGGAAAAAATCCAATATGTTGCCTGCCAAAAATTAAATACCTGATATCAGAAGGATTTTGAAATGTATAAATACATTTTGAGCTTATTTACTATGTGCTGTCTTCACTACAATTGAATTTTGCATTTTCGCATTTTAGAGTTTAATCTGCCAAATTTTCTTTGAGGATGCACAACAGGAAGAACGAAACATTTCCGACTCTTTAAAGTATATATATTCTTGATCAACATCAACAGGCGAGTTGATTTAGCCATGTCCATCTGTCCGTCCGTCCTTCTGTCTGTCTGTATGAACGCATCGTTCTCAGAGATTACAAAAGATAGGAACACAAATTTTTGCATGTACATAGGTGTATACCGTACTCAAATCAAGCTTGTTTTGCAGTTTCAGATTTGCAAAATTTCCTCCCATCCTTCTTAAAAATGCAATTTTAAAGTTACAACCTCGTGGCTTAATATATATTATCTTAGGCCTTAGATCTATCTATTCTGAAAAGCGCAATAAGAGCCGAGCAAAAACACCAAAGTTATTCACAAAATCATTTTGCCGGTGAGAGAGGGGGCGCTTTGCCTATTTCAGGCAGCTAGAGCGTATGAGTCAGTGCACTATAGGAAATTTTGCCAAATATTAGGCATAAACCCCTTTTCCAAAAGTGCCCAAAACTTAAATTTTTCTCATTTAGATCACAAATACATCAGTCTTCAATGTTACATACCACGAATTTTGATTTAACAGAGCTCTGTTAAGTGAGCAGCTGATAAAGTCAGGTTATGCTAACGAATGACAGTTCAATGTTAAGTGTGTTTTTCTGCTGCAATTTGCAATTGCCAAATATCAATAAAAACAGAAAGTTTTGTCGAATATTTTTGATGGAATCTAATCGTTGTGGTATGCACTATGTTTTAGTACCTTTAATCTGTAGAAATTAGTCGTGGCGTCTTTGTAGTTGAGGATGTTCGCGATTCATCTCAAAAAAAAAAAAATTGGGAAGAAAATTCAACTTTGCAAAGCCCTACAAGAAATTGTTTAGATTTGTTAGAGCTGTGACTTTTACCACCTTTTAGAGCTAGCAATTCCGCTTCTGTTTGACTTTGACTCAACCGCCATTATGTGCCATTCTTTGCAAACTTTCATTTTTCAGAACTTAACCTCATTTTCTCCAATGCCTGCGTCGGAAGATGTTATTTTTGATTGCTTTAGAGAGGGGTTAGGCCAAAGTCTTTCAGTCGCATATGAAAGATATTTAAAAGAAAAAAGGAAGGATATTTTGTGCAATTCCGGAGATGAATCGCGGAAATTTAACCGAATAATGCAACAATTGGAACGCAGAAAATCGATTCTAAGCCATTGAGAAGCACATGAGAGTGTCGTTCCCGATGGTCATTAACGCTAAAGTTAGCGTATTAGACCGTGGAAATTGTCAGAGTGCATTTTCCCCCTGAGGGAATGAGACACCAACAATTCGCTTCGACAATAAACATGGACCTGCCAACTCGTTTTCTTACCAAAGTGATAAATTGTCGAAGGGGGTCAGGGATTTATGAGCCAGCCGTTACTCCCGCGGCTACCGTTGCTACCTATGCGTTCACCAACCTACGGCGAGTATGATCCTCTAGTCCATGCAGCTGGCTGTGGCTATGAATATTACTTCTTTAGCAGTATGTCTCAGTGGTCCAGTTCTGCTTACACAGGCCTATACAATAATAAAGGACAGTGTCCTTACCTCCATCCCCACATAAGATGCATACATAAAATGGACCATGGCATTGCCTATGACCTCTGAATTTCCCCCAGTGACTTCCTTCATCAATTCTATAAACCATTTTATTTTATTTGAATTACCCCGCAAATTTCTTAAACAAACAACAGCTGAATTTTGCTGTTGCCTGAATCACACTACATCGTCGGAGCGGCTCGTAATATTACACAGGCCAACAAAATTGCCAACTTTGTGAGTGCAGCCCTGTTGATTTAAAAATATGATAAGTTTATGCTCACTGATTCCAAAACTGGTTTCGTTTTAGCATTGATGGAAAAATAATCAAATAACCGCGCCAGCTTAAACGGGATGATTTATTTTGATACAAATGCCATAAATCGAAAGATGTTTGTCTTTAAAGGCAAATTAGACATATACTTATAAAGCGCCTTTGATTTTTAAAAAATGCATTGATATGCACTTTATCGCAAATAGCTCATAAACCCAAATATTTATGCCTAGTGTGGCCTCCATAAATCATAGAGTGCCAAAAATACAACTTTTTCGTTTTTCCGCCATATCTTGGAAACAAGAGCTGATAGGCAAAAACCAATGATACAGTTTTGTTCAGTGCAATCAATATTAACATAATCACATAAAAATAGACTTGCACCAAAAACACTGTTGGGCTGTGTTATCAAACAATTTCAGCTCTGACAATTCGAGCGTCTGAATACCTAGCTTTATTAATTAATGCCTGATTTTGAAATTTCCTGTGTACGTGTGGGTGCGCGTGTGTGTTTGTATATGTGTTTCATTTGTTACAGGGTATTTGGGCAAAACATCCTCAGGACTGAGCTGAAGCCTTTGCCTCCAACCTTGAGGAAAGATTTCAGCCCTTTAGCACTGCCTCTGCTAACAGACTGCAATTGGTTCAGGAGATATTGGATGTGCCTCTTCAAATGCCGCTGCCCTCAGTCCTATCTCGTTTGATGAGGTCAAAGGTGAAATAGCCTCACTGAAAAACAACAAAGCTCCTGGAGAAGACGAGATGGACAATAGGATAGTAAATCTACTCCCTAGTAAAGCAATACTTTTCTTATTGCTCATATACAATGCGGCTCTCAGACTCCCCTCAGACCCTTGCATGGAAAAGTGCTAACATCTTAATGTTAAACAAACACGGAAAGCCTCCTCAAGAACTGGAATCTACAGACCCATCAGTCTCCTCCCAGCCTTTGGCAAAATGCTGGAGAGATGTAATGCGTAGAATACTGGAAACGTCTGCAGTAAAACGCAAGATTCCTAAGTTCAACTTGGATTTCGGCTGAGACATGGCACGCGGGAGCAACTTCACAGAGTGGTCAACTTCGTCCTGGAAGGACTCCACGCATAAAGAATACGTTGTGGCAGCTTACTTGGATATCAACAGGAATTTGACCGCGTCTGGCATGATGGCCTACTGGCAAAAATAAAAGGGAACGCTCAATCCTCAAATCTTTCTGATGGTCAGATCATTTTTATCTGACAGGACCTTCAGAGTGGTCCAGGATGGCCTTGCGTCCCGAAAGAAGAGGACTCGAGCAGGAGTACCTCAAGGTAGCGTCTTAGGCCCAACACTGTACAGCCTCTTCAGCTCAGACATGCCCACTCACATGACATTCCCATCGAAGACCCGCAGGACCTTCTGATCGCAACATTTGCCGACGACACTGCAATAATGGCTAGAAATAAGTGCATCTATATGGCAACAGATGCACTCCAAGAATACCTAAGGAGATTCGAAAACTGGGCAATGTACGGCCGAGAATATATCAACGTTCCGTACGATAGTGTGACTGTGTTGACAAAGGGAGCGCAAACGAAAGGGAGAAGAAGAGTCGTTGGAGAAGAGGGGAAAGAAAGAGAAAAAAAAGGCTCTGAAAAGAGGACGGTTAGAGGGGGATAAGGAGCTCTCTGTCAACCGGCAAGAGATGCTCTGTGTGAGGAATGTATAATATAAATTTTTAATTTAGACCCTCCGCGACGACGAAAACGTTGGACGATATGTAGTCGTGGAGCACGGTATTTAAATGGCACGAGTGAGGAGCAAGGACCGCACAAACGTTAACACTCTCAAACAAGCTAGGTGAAATGCCATAGAATAGTAAACGACGCACGTTTTCAAACAGCATGGTGCGACTTTATTACTACACTCCTGCCCAAAATTATACGACACCCTGAAAATTTTAGTTTCGACCCTCGTAAGAGAATGGGAAAGCATAATACAACGAAATCAAGTATGCAGAATGAAAGCTTAATGAATTCTGCTTAAAATGTGATATTCTTATCTCTGATAGCATCTCGCGTTTTCAAGTAGTGGTTAAAAAAGCAAAAAAGTTCGATTTTTGACATGTCTGCAAGTGTATCAAAATTATACGACACATGTCAATTTGTTGGATTTAGTTAATAGTTTATTCTTAGAACGGTATATAAACAACATTTAATAATTAATAGAGCCACATTGAGCCTTTGCTACCTCGAAAAGTCTCTTAGGCCTTGAATTGACTAAATTTGTAAGTACATTTTGGTCTAAAAGAGACTATTGAGTCAAAATTTCGCTTTTGAGGCTTTCAACTTTCTCAAATTTGTTGTAATTGACGTAAGCACGCCTGGCTAACATACCTACAATGTTCTCAATTGGGTTTAGGTCAGGGGAGCACGTTGGCCAATCCAAAACATTTATATGGCGATCACTTATTAGGCGCTTGGTCTCTCTGCTCTTGTGAATAGATGCATTATCTTGCATAAAAACAAGATCTCTTTCATATTTTTTTCCAAAAATGGCAGAAGACGATTCTCCAATACTTTTTTGTATTCTCCACTGTTCATCCTGCAGCTTGTGAAGCACAGATCAAGCGTTCCAGACGCATGTGGGGCTCCCCAAACCATTGCGGATCCGCCTCCGAAATAGCGTTTGCAAAACAAAGGTGGATCCTTACGCAAATCTCTCCAATAGTGCCGAAACCCATCTGGGCCGTCAGGATTACATTTTTTGTCATCAGAAAAATTATCAAAATGAAAAATATTGAACAAAGCTGTATAATCAAAATAAAGTTAAAATTTCATGCCGAGGCCCAGTTTCTCTCCAAGTTTCTTTTCCACAAATTGAAGTCGTGCTGTTTTGTGGTGCGGCTTTAAGAACGGAGCCTTTTTTAAGACTCCTCTGACAATGCACTCCGATGATTGCAGCGTCCGCCAAACAGTCATCCGTGACACAGGCGTACTGCAACATGCGGCAAGTGTGGAGCACGAAGCAAACGAATTGCTAGCTTTGAGTATTATGAGACTTTTCCGCGGTCAGACAACTTGGGTTTTCTTCTAGTGCTATGCTTCACACCATATTCATCCGGATTGTTCAAAAATTTGGTGATAACACAACGTTTTCAGCCGATTTTCCGCGATATTTCGCTTGCACTAAAACCAACATCATTGTAGGCTCTTATCCTTCATTTTTTCTCGTCGGATAACAAACGCCCACGCGGCATTTTATTACAAATTCATTAAATTGTTAGCAGGTATATAAAAAAAATTAATTGAAACCAAATCTTTCTCTCCAGCCGCAATATTTGAAATATGTCGTATAATTTTGATACACTTGCAGACATGACAAAAATCGAACTTTTTTGCTTTTTTAACCGCTACTTGAAAACGCGAGATGCTATCAGAGATAAGAATATCACATTTTAAGCAGAATTTATTAAGCTTTCATTCTGCATACTTGATTTCGTTGTATTATGCTTTCCCATTCTCCTACGAGGGTCGAAACTAAAATTTTCGAGGGTGTCGTATAATTTTGGGCAGGAGGGTAAACAGGATTCAATTTATCACCTGTTATTAAAAAACGAGTTGGCAGGTTCATTCTCAGAGCAATGGACACGCCTGGCTCGCAAAGGCCGAACACATTGCCGACACAAGCCGACTACATGCCGAGGCTAGTGTCAAGAGAGCAAACAATTTTCGGTCGTAGAAGCAGGTCAGAGCAGCTTTATTTTCGCACACCAATACACTCTCTTCTTGACCAACCCTGTTTTAGAAAGGCGTCTAAGATCATTCTCAGACCCATTGACTAAGGCTTGACAAACAAAATCCAAATTAAACGTACTTGAAATTTTGCAAACAATTCTGTTCTTTCTTTCTTTCTCTGAGTGTATATATATTTTACCATGCCCAAGTTATTAGATTGCAGTCTACAGGCAGAGAGGCCATATCATATTTAACTCATATGCCCGAGCTCCATCTGCGTTTTATGTGCATAAAACGTTGGGTGAGCCGGGCAAAGAACCAAGCGCGGGGCAACAAGTCATCCCCTTTTATAATGACAAAGCAACTGCCTCTGGAACTACTACAGCTTTCAGGCAAGAAATGCATCATCATGGAATGAAATCAAGTGCATTTATTTAGCGCAAAAAAACCTGCAGCCCGAACTAAACTGCCATGTGTGGGCGTGGGCTAGGGGTTGGGGTTCGGCCTGGCGTGGCGTGGCAAGATGAATGATGCCTTTGCTGGCCGCCGTATGTTATACAGAGTCAGAGTCCGCCTTCCATTTAGTTGCAAGTTTAAATACACACGAGACGAGTGCAAAAAAAAAAAAGAAAAAAGTCAAAATGTTTGCGCTTTGTGCTAGAGAGCAGCAGGCGCCGCCCGGAGCAGGCGGAGAGATGAAAAGTATTTTTATAAGCTACCCAAGCTGAACTTTCAATAGATGAGAAAGAAGACTTTATGCTTGATGGATGGACATTTCGTAAGAAGGGAAATGTGGCTTAGGCCCTGAGCATGAGCCAAGTCAAAGCGTTTGCTAAAAGTTTCTTTTCTATTTTCGCAAGTTTTGTGAAAAGTTTTTGGCGAAAGTTCAACTTAAAGATGGATGTGAAAGGTGTTGAGGTAGAAATTTAGTTTCAAGTGAAAATTAATTAAGTATCAATAGAACTGTGGAAATCCAAAATTTCAAATCAACGTTAGAGTCTGTCTGTGGTGAAGCAAATATCTCTTCAGAATTCATCATATTTAAAAACTATTTATTAACTTGCCTTCTCTTTGTTTAAATACAATTCTATTTTTCACACATTTTTTTCCTTCTCCCCTTTCTCTTTTCATCTGAAGACTGTAAACAAAGTTGTGCCATTAATAAAATTAGAGCAAGATCCAGCCATGTGTGCACGCCATAAAATGTTTTTCTCCTCTGGCATATTTAAATTATTTTTCTGTCTTTTGGCATATTTATGAAAATTCGTTTGTGTGTTTGTGTTTTAATGCTAAATTAAACTAAAAACCGAAACAAAAAAAAAAAATTATATTATAGAACTTACACATAAACATGTGTACAATAATATGAAACAAAAACTTTGAAGCAACTATGAACCAACTATGAGAGCAACAAATTAATTAAAAGTGTGCAAAGCTTCGGCTACGAAATAAATGAAATGCGAATGAGAATGGCAAAAGTTGAGAATGAAATTTTAGTGTTTGTTGTGTGCAGATGTTGCTATTGTTTGTTCCTGTTTTTATTGTTGTTGTTCCTGGGCATGATAAATTATACACCCATCACCTTATTTAAAATGAAGATTAATTTAAGTACTGGTAAAAGCTATTTGCTTGGGTTTTTCACTTTTGGTTTAGTTTGCTGAGGTGTAAGAGTTCTTGTGTGTGATGGACTGTTTAATGAATAGAAATGCTTGTCAAATGATTTGCACACAATGAAAAGGAGATTTGTATGAGATTTAGGAAGAGCTTTCTATAGTATAAGCAATCAATTGGCTGAGAAAATGTTCAATTGTTTTATCAAGGACTTTATAAACTTTTTAAGATGGATGTTAACAACAGAGAATCAAACTGGATCATTTGTTGGTTCCGGTCCCTCTAAGGCGTTTTCGTTGTTTTTTAAACGTTTAAGGCTAGGAAACCTTAATGAACCTTAACACTTAAGTGCGTTTTTTGTTGTTTTTAATACGTTTAAAAGCAGGAAAATCCTTGGTTAATGCCATTAAACTTCGGATTTTCGAATCAAAGTCAACATTTGGGCTTGAAATGTGTCAACACTAACTCATAACAGATCTAGCTATTAAAATGTATTCTTGTTTTTGTTTTTCACTAACACGTACTGTCAAAGAATTGCATCAAAAGAGAGAGCATAAAATTATTTGTGTTTGACAGCATGAACAACTTGCAAGTTACAGTCGCAAATAAAATTTAAAAAAACGCGTTTAAAACTGAGTGCTCGTCCAACGGAAGCAATTAATATTGTAAAGAAAGGTATTAACTATGTTTTGTGACAATTTGCGGGTAGTTAACGTGTTGTGTTAACGTTAAAAAATGAATGTAACATAGGTATCTGTTTAAGAATAAATTCGTGTGAAAACTAAAATTTCATTTAAGCTTCTAGTGGTGAAGCTAATCGAAGCTACCGAAAAAATTAATTTTAAAATAATCGTCAATATTTACAGATTTATTTGGTTTAAGTTTTAGCTGCGGATTTTTGCAGATTGCTGTGTTATCTGTATCAAAGCGGCCTCGCTTTTTTCGGTTCTTTTTTTTTGTATGTGTAACTGTGCTCATTTGTACCGTTTGTTGTGATTATCGTCTGTGCTTTTTATTGCGATTTAGTTGATATTTAAATGTTATGTTAACATTTTTTATGTTTGTAACGCATAGAAGGAAGCATCTCCGACCACATAAAGTATATATATTCTTGATCAGTATGACGAGTTGAGTCGATTTAGCTCTTTTTCCCTTCTTTTTTTTTCCACCAACCAACCTCAGTGTGGGCTACGTGCTGACTTTCCAAGGTCTTCTTATTACTGCACGCTGCTAATATTTCGGAACCGACCGGATCGGATGACTACTTCTTGTAGCTGCCATACGAATGTTCGTTCGGAAAATGGATTTTTAGGAAGAAAAACTGGTTTGTTCTCAATATTATCGCTCTCAAACACGGTCATGGGTAATATGAAATGTTTTTAAGCTGATCTGCGAAGTCGTAAACTGTTGAGCTACAAGCTTAGTGTATCAAAACTTCGGTACAGACGAAGTTAGCTTTGCCTTTCTCGTTTAAATTAATCAGTTCTCTTGTGAACGAAGGCTGCCTATCAAGACAGCGAGGGAGCTCAAGTGGAACACAAACATCAAAAAGCGAGTACAAGGTTTCATAAAAAAGTTTTATGGCGATTACGTGTCACACGTTAGTGTCTCCGACTCTCGGTCGGTTGGGCTACTATTTTGCCTGCAGTTCGCGCGTAACAAGCTTTGGCTTGGTGTCGCATGGGCCACTTGAACGTACTGCGCATTGTACGTCAAAGTCCATATGACCGCTACTAAATGGATTAAAATGGTTGATCCTATTTAATTTTATAGGTCAGGCAACTAAATATCGGAATCAAATAATAGAAGGGGATTTTTGAAAGACAGTACCACTGTCAACCAAACCTCGCGCTATGCAGTTCAACGATCTGGTATCTGGGGAAGACCCGGGAAGCCAGGTGTATTAGGCTGAATAACGAAGAATTAAGAAGGCAGTGATCCACTGACGGTTCTTACCAGGTCGATTTATTCATCAAACTTCTTGATATAAATTTAGAGACTAAGCTATCATCTATGTACTGTTTATTACATCAATTTAAATCAGGGATGCAAATCGGTTCTGAACCAAACCGGTTTTTAACCGAACCGAACCGCTTTTGCGCTCAATAACCAAGTTAAAACAGTGCGTTTAGGAACGAAAAAAACGAAAAAATAAAGTGTTCCGGTTCATTTCAACTAGACATTGAGTTACCAATTTAAAAACCATACTGAGCCAAATCGCAGCGCATTATTTGGTAGGAAGCAAGTGCGTGCCCAACTGATCACGAAAAATATATGGTAAAGATATATTTCGAACCATTCAAACTCTGTAAAAAACCTGCTATAAGAAGGAAAAACGCTAGCTAAATCTCATTCAATGTTCTTATACAAGAAGATCTAAAACGTTAATGAAAACATAACCGATAAATCTTTGAACCCGATAAGTAAAGACGAGTTGGAAACATAAGGGGTTATTTCCATCAAAAGTAAAATATCGTTTGTTAATTGCATTGAAGCGTTTCATGGCGAAAAGCGTTTACCTATAGATAAATATTGGAATATTTATCAGGAAAATCAACTTAAGCAATTCCAGCCACACAAGTGTCAGTAGAACGAGCATTTTCCACACTGAAACTTGTTTAATCAGACTTAGAGGCAATATCAATGAAACTTATTATTTTTTATTTATTACTAAATCTTAACTAAAATTCCATCATATTGAACTAAATTTTAGTTCTTTAAACTCTATATATCTGCTGTTGTTTTGAAATGCAATCAATCATATAAATAACACAGTCTTAAAAATATCGTTATGTAATCAAAGCAAATTTTGAGTTTAATAAAAATGAAATGTTTATTATATAACAACTAAAAACCTGACTAAACAACCTAAACCTAACCTAAATAATCTGACTAAGGGCAGATTTCTGTTTACCCAGATAGCTGCTATGTATCAGATAGTCATCAATTTTACACTATTTGTAAGTTTATGTGTCAGATAAGCTCTATGTAGAAGATGGGAATTGGTCCTAAATTTATCAAAAATACATTTCTTTAGTTTGTTAAATGAATACAGCGAGAAACTTCGAACCGAACCGAACCGAAACCGCGGTTCCAGTAAGCCCCAAAAACCATGTAATGAACCGAACCGGCGGTTAAAAGACTGTTTTTTTTTTTTTTAAATCTTAAATTAGAACTTTTTTTTTTAATCAAGAATTTTATATCACATTTTTGAACTTTTAACGGTCAATTTCGAATTTAAGAACGAAATGATCTTAAATTAATACTTTTTTTGAATCAAGAACTTTATTTCGATTTTTATTAATGACGGTAAATTTAGAATTTAAGAACGATTCAACAGAGGAATTTTCAAGATCGAATTCGTTGTTACCAAATTCTAGACCGAAAGAGGATAAAATGAAGAGCGTTTTTTTACGTGGGTGCCACAGAAAGCTCTAGAGATTTTGCCAACGGTTGGTTTGTAAATCTCTCGAAAAATTCGTTGGTGCCACAGAACTTGTAGAGATTTCATTTTCTAATTAGAAAATCTAGTTGGAACAGCAGTTGTTCCAGTTGAAGTTCCATCTCTAAAAACAGGTCTGAATCTCTAGCCAAAAAATTTCTCTTCTTTTATTATGGGTTAAATTGATGTTTAAATGAAATTATTTGATTGTGTCATATGTTTTATGATGCATTTTAAACAATAATTTAATTTTAAGTCGCATTCTCCACCAATATAATGCAAAATTTTAAAATTTGTTGGCGCCAAACATGAGGTAATAGTTTCCATCCCTTAATCCGCTAGCTGTCATGTAGGGCGCCACCTCGAAAAAAAAGGCGCTAGTGAGAAAAGAGCTTTGCAAAATCTCCTAACAAAACATTAGAGGTTTGAAACCATCCAAAAGAAATTTCTGTGGCACCTAAGAATTGGAATTCGGTTGGAATTTGGTTGGAAGAGGTTTCTGAGGCACCCCGTTAAAGACCGAATCGTTCTATTTTTTTTGGAGTGAAATAAAATATAAAGTTAATTATAAATCAATGATAAAACAAGATGATTCTTTAAAAAAATAAGTACAAAATGTTCTTGGTTTAAGCCTATAAAATTCTAAGCTTTTTCCAAATTGATCTTGATTCGCATTTTCCATTGCACAGTTTTGGGTCTTGAATTTTAAGTCAATTTTGTCGTTAATTCAAGAAATTTTGTACTTAATGAAAGAACGATGTTTTCTTAAAATTTTCGGCTAACTGTATTTACGAAATGTTCTTGATTCAAGAATGTTTGTTCCCAATTTAATCAAATTAACAGTCGTTTTTCTATTCTAGAATGTTTCGTACTTAACATCGTCCAAGAACAAAACATAATTGAAATTTGAAGTACAAGACGGTATAAATTCTATTCCGATCGGTCTAGAACTCTACCGTTCAATTTTTGTCTGAGTGTACTTGTTGGTGCTTAAGCATGAGGCGGATAAGGGACTTAGAAGATGTTGAACATGTTTAATTTAACTCTTCTTCTTCTATAAATTAAAATTTAATTATAGAATTTGATGCTTGCTGGCTCGAGGTCAAGAAGAAAGAACTCAGTTTGTGTTTGTTTCCAATATATTTCGGATGCACATCGGCATCCGTCTTCAGGGACAATTGAGTTTTTTCTTCTTGACCTCGAGCCAGCAAGCATCAAATTCTACAATTAGAAAGGTCGAAACCAACAACTCTTAAAATTTAATTTATATTTTTAAAAATTATGACCTCGAGCCAATAAGGTGCTAACTGTCAACTTTATTTTAAAAAATCTAACAATTTGTCTGCAAATTTTCTCTCCTCAAATTTCCCGACTATTGCAAGTCTCTTTGGCATTATTTTCTTTAGCTTCGGCATAAATACCGCAAAAACTTCTCCTGTTATTTGTTGTTGTTGTCAGCCGTTCTGCCATTGCTGCCTCAGGCCTGGCATCCCACGGCCTATATAAATATGCATATGCTCCACAAACATTTTCCAAGTCATCCCCGCTCTTTTGCACCCTTTTGCCCCACCCACCTCGTCAGCAGCTGCATAAACTATAAACCGCCCGTCTGAAAATTCATGTGAAAACTGCTGACATTTTGGAAAATAAATGCAACGTCAGAAAATATTTCACATGCAGGGAGAATGTTTCGCGTCGCGATGCGATAAATATACAAATCCCATAGTGCTCTCGCTCTGGTTAGACATTCATTTAATTGAGTCAACATAGCGACAAGCAAGATACAGATTTGGCGGAGGAGCAGCAGACTGGAGGCCGAAGGCTGGTGGAAAGACTTCAAATTAACGCTGCCAACTTTCGCGCACACACAGAAAAGCATTAAAAACTAATTTATGGATTTGCAAAGTCAACTTTTTGGGGGTAAATGATTTATGTAGAGAGTTTTCGTTGATGCTACTCACAGCACTTGGGTGTCCTGCGGCACTTGCGGCAGAGAGGTGAGGCGGGAGCGTATGCAACGCACAGTGCGTTCATAGCAAGTGCAGCCAGTGGGACAGTACAAGGCTTTGGCCAGACTGGAGCACAGCAGCAGCAGAAGGGGTATCACAGCAGCTCCTGTCCAACCCATGCTGATGTGGAATTTCTTTTTGTTTGAGTGTATCAACTTCTTCGAACGGAAGTGTTGGCTAGTTTCTGCCGGATTAGCTTATCACTTGATGGTGGTTCACTGCGCAAGTGCGCCTCCCATATCGCTTATGAAAAAGTCCGTATAAATAAATTCTTTTGATTATTTCGTATTTTTTTGTTCCGTTTGCCGTTTTACCGAGCCAACTGCACGCGCCAAATGCCGACGAGCATCTGAAACGTGGAGCCGAGGAGCCATCCAACAAGAGTTGCACCGAAGTCCACGCAGCTTCGGTTCTGCTGCTGCCATCGCCGCCGCCGCCGGATGCAGTTGGTGATAACATTTTCCTGAGGCTAACACAGCAACTGAAGAGTTTTCGATTTATATACATGTACCTTAGGTTAGCTAAGCCAAGGCTAAAACACTTGCCACACAGCCAGCCACTCAATGTATTTTAAATGTGCAACAAAAACGTAAAACAAAAAAAAACAAGCATACGCCACGTTGCACTGCATCATAAAATGTTTTGCCTGGCGCTCATATTTAATGCAAAAGCCATTTGTTGGTTCGTTTTTTGTTTATTTTTTTTTGGGGGTGATAAGACGCGAAATCAAATTTAAAAGCTATCAATTTGATATTAGTCCGGGGACTAACCCTTTGGGGGGTGCAACTTTCGAGCGCGTGCCAGGATGCAGTTGAACGAGTTTTAGTTTTTTTCCCCCCATTTTTTTTTTGTTGCCTGTCGAAAGTTTGAAATCAATTTGCAGATGATTTATTATGTCAGAGTAGGTGAAAAAGGGGGGTGAAGCTGCATGCGACAACGACTCCGACATTGATGAATGCCGTTGTGTATTGTTTTGTTGTCAGTTTTGATCAAATTTGTCGTTTTGGGGCCTTCAATTGCAGGTGAAGTGGAAAATTTGCCAGTTAAGCGACAGTTTTATGACTGAAAAGAAGTTTTGTGGGTTAGGAAAAGGGAGGGGTGAGTTGGAGGTAGCATGGTAATCCGTAAATGGAAGTTTGGGGCCAAAAAAAAAATGTTTACTTGCCTGCCATGAATTCAAAAAATAACCGCTCTGGTCTTGCAGTGCTGCCAGAGTGACAAAGTTTATCAGTGTTGACAACTTTTAAAAACGGCTAAATTTACTGTTTTAAACAAAAAAAAA
>JAEIFU010001327.1:0-73074 GCA_018904235.1 Lordiphosa stackelbergi | reverse complement strand
CAACACATAACGACAACAATTGCTTAGATTTAAATGGTTTAAGATAAAATTCTCTAAAACTCAACCAAATGTGGACGGGGTCATTTTAGAGACACCAATATAAAAAAATTCACTTCAATCGTGCAATAGATTATGGTACCTCCCGAAAAGGTAAACCTGAATTTTGAATATAAAACGAAAATAACTTTAAACTTATACTTTAAAAGCGCACGGTAGTTTTCATTAACATCGTTTTTGTGATATTATAATATAATGGGAAATGTGCATAATAAAGAAATTTTACTCGACAATAAATAACCGCGAGTTTAAGTACCATTCTTAGACTCACCCACAAATCAATTCATATCCATAAGCCAGATCTAATATACAGATCTGCGTTTTCAGTTTTGCCAACAAAGACTTGGTTCGCGAAATATAGACAATTTTTGTACTAGCAATTGCTTTAGAACAGCATTGACCATTTAGGAGTAAAACAAGCTTCACCAGAATGAAATAAATTTTATTAGTAAAGTGCTTTATGAACAGAAAAACAGATAATATCATTAAAATGCTTTAGTTCAGGGCATCTTGGCGTACCACGATTTGTCCATCAAAGACAATTTTGATTAAAATTTTACTTTTTCTTGGTGGCAACGACGAATTTTACTCATACGATTTATTGTATAATTTTGCGATAGCTTCCCAAATGGTAAATGTTGTTTAAACAGGAAATGCTATTACAAAATTGCTATTAAACATGAGCAGCCTTCGTGGTGAATATGAAAACACAGTTCGAAATCATAATTCAATGCTTAAAGCAAATCCGGTGCAAAACTGGCAAACATCTTTTAATATTAATTTCATCAAATGGGTACATAGCTTTAAAAGGTATAACTCTGGAACAGTAGAGCAAATTTGAATTTCTTAGTTTCCAGTTTTTTTAAAAATTAACCAACTTTTAAACTTCATCATTAGTTTTTCAGCTTTCATAGAAATTTTAAAAAAGTTTTAATGCGTTTAACAAAATTTATGAAAAATTAAAAAAAAAAAAATTAAAAAAAAAAATAAATAAAAAAAAAAAAAAACCCCATTGGAAAATCAATTATAAAATAAATTAAAAAATAAAAAAATCAAAAATATATCAAATCAAAAATCACAAAAAAAAATTTTAAAAAATAAAAAAATAATATTATTTAAAATATAAATATTTAAAATCAGTTGGACACCACAGTTTGACAGATTCTATGGCTGATTGCAATTTTTTAAACATTCTGAGTGATGAATTTCAGCAGATGCCACGAGAACAAAAGCATCTGCTATATCCACAATGAAGCTTTTGTGATTGCGACAATGTAAACAAACTTTTGTGAAAAGTTTTGCGCTGAAGCCTAGTACTATGTAGTACGCAGTTAAGCTAAAATGCTGGCGAAGCACAAAACTGCACACAAAATGTTTTTAAATAAACAAACAAAAAAGAAGTGTTTACATTTTGTGTGAACTTTCTCGATTCGCTGGCATTTAATTTTTTAAAAGAGAGAAAAGTCAGAATTTTGTACTTCCATAATATTCCAAATGGAATATATAAAATGATGAAAGTAAAGAATAAGTTAACAATCTGAGTGTTCTAGGACAATGTAAATTTAGACAAGTGCTAAGATGAACAAGCAAACGTTGTAAATGCCAAAGCAAACGGCAATTAATTTGTTTCGCCACAATGGTCACTAGACAAATCTCTTGTATATAAAATATGGCAAACTAAGTGCTGAGCCGCCGGTTCATCAACACAAATAGTAAAATAGTTTCTATTTCGGCGCCCAAACAAACCCAAACTCAAAGCATACAAAGCACAAATACCACCAGCGGATGGTAAATACACAAACAAAGTTGGCATCTGGCAAATGGACAGGAATTTAGAAATTAAAGCAAAACAATGCTCAAAGATTAACAACAGATACCAGCCGCACACACACACGCACACTAACAAACAATGACACAAAAACAACATATAAAATTCGCAATTGTCCCTGAATGTCCTCGCCCGTCCTGTGCGGAATAAAATGTATGAGAAACGTTGATGGCGACTTCGGCGTCGACAGTGACAATCACGACTTCGACGGCGTCGGCGACGGCGGCAACGATTACCACGAGGAAACTACACCAGGAACAACAAATACAAATACAACAATAACAGCAGCCACTAGCTAAGCATGTGTGCGTGTCTCGCTTTGTTGCCATAACGGAAATGGACGCCATGTCGGATGTTTGAGGAAATGTTCGTGTTGTTGTAACCACAATGTGGCGAATATGTTTGCATTCATCTCCTCTCCACTCTGATTTTGTTTAGCACAACACGCTTCATGGGTTCAATTTGGTGTCCTAATCGTGCTGGAAAATGTGTGAGAAATTGAATTTTAATAAAGAACAAATTAAATTTAAGTAAGAAGGCAGTAAAGATCAGAGTTTTTAAGGGTACAAGAACAATATACCTTCAGGTATCATTTTTTAAAGGTTTACAAGAAATTAAATTACTCAAAAACTATAAGTGTTATACGGGAGTTTCATTCGAGATTGATAAATTAAATTAAGAAATTTTTGTTGTTCTTGTGTTTTTTATGTTTGTTGTTGTATTCCTGTTCTCTTTAAAACATAGACCCATGGTTGCAAAAATGTTTGGAGAACGGATTGACATGAAAGTGAAAATTAAAACAAGGTTTTGTTAAGAAATGATGTAAGTCTGGTGTGAACTAGGATATTTTTGATCGGTTATTAAATAGCGGAGTTATATGGTTTAAAAGTAAAAATTTCGAAAATCGACTTTATTTTCTTAGTCTGTTGGTCCTAGCTCCGTTATTTTTTGGCCGATCAAAAATATCCTAGTTCACACCAGAATGGTGGGTATTAGGAGAATAAAAAAAAATTTTCAAATCGGTCAACAGTTACTCTTTGAATTTTTGCAACCATTTTGAAAAAAGTGGTTCTGAGATTATCGCATTGAAAGTTTCGAAAACTGTTTTCGATAATATATAAATTATTTTTGAAAGATTTCAAACATTGATTTTGTGCATTTGGGTGTTAGTTTTCAACGAAAAAAAATTGATCAAAATCGGTCAAATAGTTCTTAAAAAATTTGGTTCAAAGTACGTCAAGATATGGTAAAAAAAATCTCCAAAAATTTGCAAGTACAATTTTTCAATTCCTTTTATAATTCCGATTTTATAACTTTTTCAAAGTTTTTCGACTTAACAAAAAATAAAATTTGGAATTTTTAAAAAATACGAGGTCGATGAAAAATTGTTCATCCCACTGAACCAAAATATCGTAAAAATATTGCTAGCGATACTTACGCGAAACGTCAACGTGCAAAACTATCGAGAAAACACTGGATCCGCAATTTAATCACCCGTCGTTCAGTTTGTATCAGAGAAAGTTTCGTTCTCAAAAGCACGCAAAAGATCCGTTTGCAAGCCTTTTTCGATAGTTTTTGCGAGCCTTCTTCGATACCATTTCCTACTCACTTTACCAATCGATTTTGCGATATAACAGCATCGGTTGTTCGTTTTTCGTCAATATCATTTTCTCCCTCTTCACGTATCATATTCAAGCTCGAATACGATAACACAACCCAAAGTGTTTTGGTGCGGTCTATTTTTATCTGTTATGTTAATTTTGATTGCACTAAACAAACTGTATCTGTTTGTCTAGCCGCAAGAAAAACGAAAAAGTTGAATTTTGCCTCAGGATTTATGAGGCCACTAGTCTATATGTGAGTTTATGAGCTATCGATAAGTACATCAATCATTTTTGTAAAAATCAAAGACGCTTTATAAGTAGAGCGGAAAGTGTCTAAATGGCCTCTAAAGCAGAATTTTTCGATTTATAGCTTTTTATCAATAAATCTCCCGTTCCGGATAGCCGGTTTTAATTATTCGCCATGGCTATAGTCCAACTATGATCTAATTTGTGATTTTTATGGATTTTAATGAGTTTATTTGGCAAGTTATAGCCTGTTAGACGAAAATTTTACAAAAGCTAGATGACGATACTTATCAAAAACCGCTTTGTAGTATCATTTTTGAAATCAAGGCCAATACTTCCGCTCAATTGCGCTAGCTTTATTTTTAAAAAGATGTTGCTCTCGCTAGTGTAAAAATTCGTTCGTTTTGTTAACATAAACTTTCTATTTTTAAACATTGGGCTGCACCTCACAAAGTTGGGTTGGTTGTATAATTTGCGATACTTTTGAGTGGTTGAAAAAAATATGGTTTTGTTTATTTTTGTAAAAACATATTTTCGGAGCTGCTTGAAAGTTTTACAGGGTGTTTATAAGACCCTAATAGAGCGTTTAAGCAATTAGTACCCTTAGCAAAGTCTTACATTCTGGCCGAGATTCTGGTAGGAAAGACCTACCAGCGCAGTGGCCAATGTAAAGGCCCTCTTACCAACCATCCGTCTTTAACCGAACGACAAGGTAACAATTTATATCTTAAGAATTGAAAATTTATTGTACAGTCTCTGTATGTGAAGATCAATAAATAACAATATTTTAATAATATTTTGTTTGTTGTTGGGGAAATAGCGCACCGCGACCAATGCTGATCTATTGTGCCCCCTACTGAGCTCACAGTTCTCCAAGCAGCCCTTTGCCTGTTCAAAGGTCAGGATTTCCGAACTTAAATCAAGTATTTTCGTACTTACCTTACTATTGAACGCCGTTTGTACTCAATTAAATTATAAAGAATTATTGGTTATGTTTAGAAATATTTTTTTTAAAGGGGGTAAATTCACGGAAAAGGGTCTGGTTCGGTTCAGTGGCTCACAACGTTTTTGAACTGCTGGTTCGTTTATTACATGGTTGTTGCAGCTAAGTAAACCGAAGTTTCGGTTCGGTTGAGTGGTTCGTTCTTAATCTATTATATATAATTTTATTTAGGCCTCTTTCCCTTTTCGTATTTCTGACGCACCCTTGCGAAATTTAGTTCCTTTAAATCATATGAATAGTTTCAAAATCTTAAGATGAACGCTCCTATCAGCCTTAAGATATCGTACAGAATATTGCTAAATAAACCATTTAGCAACTTCCACGGAAGGAATGTAGGCTGATAACAGGTATCTAAGAGGTCTGTGAACAATTGCAGGAGATTTGTGTCATGTTTAAATATGGTTGACAAGTCAACCCTGAAATCTACATTAATCCGACATGCCTAACTATCCATTTGGTCTATAAGTGGTCTTCGTTATAGTGAGTCCATCAGAAAAACTTAATTCAATCGAAAGTCCAATAAAACTTTGGATTGAAATTCTTAAATGTATCATTCTCCTAAGGTAAGCCTTTAAGTCTTAAAAGTCGTCCATGAACTTACGTGATCGCGTTTGCTTAATGGTTTTTGGTTCGACTAAGCATTTTCGTTTCTGTTTGCTGGTTTTAATAGATGCACATTAATAATATTATATAATTAATAACTTTCGACATCTATAGTATACATATGAAATGTTGAATTTTGAATGGTGGCATTTAGCAAATATGTAGGGCGACTGAAAAGTAATAGGCATAATTAGGAGAATATACATTTTTTTAATAAACATTTTGATGACTTCCGTTATCTATGAGCTAACTGCAGTCAGAGTCTCTTCATCAATTTTAGTGGAATTTTCTGAGTTTTATTCATTAGATTAAAAATGAGCTTAACAAAGTGTTTCACGCCATATGAACTGCAACATTAAATTGCACTAAGATGGAATCATATTTGTTCTTCCCTATTCCTAATTTCTTTTAGTTTTCGAGTTGAGCAAATTGTTTTATACTTGTTGCAGTGAGTAAAAGAGCGCGTGTATTTTTGAACAATAATGAACAGTGTTCATGAGTATCAATTACTTATTTTGAAAAGGTTACTAAATGTGCCCAGGACCTATAAATTTAAACAAACCTCGCTTAACACACGACTATCCAAATATCTCTTAAACAAGATGTGCTGTGGAAAAACTGCCAATGGTTTGAATTCAACGGCGAAAAATAACCTTGGTGTGTTTGAGCTCTGCCCCATTAAGTATGCTATGAAAAATAATTAAAAGCAAAATTCAAGTTCTTTTCTAAATGATCTGCATTGACTGACAAATCGTTATCCTCTTGTCATTGTGTGTAAATCGCACAGTGCATAAAACTCTCGTTTTGATTACGAAATCCTCTGCAGCACTTACCATTGGCAACGCGCTTATGTTACCCCGCTTCCCGGCACACTGCTCACTATTCATATGCAGGCCAGCAAAATACATTTGTATGTTTGTGTGTGTGTTTGTGTGTACTCATTGGTATGTTGGTTTGTTTGTTGAATGAGTGGGCGTGCAAATGCGAATGGGGCGTGTTGCGTAAATGAATGAGCCAAGTCGAGCCCAGGCCGGGACTTGACTCAAGTCTCGCCTCGCCTCGCTGTATACGCATGGCTGCGAGTGCACTTGCCATGTGCCGAGTGAGTGTTGCCATCGTCGCCCCGACTGAATGTTAAGTGTACTCGCCATGCATGCGTATAAGTAACGAGAGTGAGAGTGGGAGTGGACGTGGTCGACCATAAGTGTATGATGTATTACAAAACATACGCAACCACAGCCTGCAATTACAATGCCAAGTGCTGCTGATGTGTTCCAGTTGGGAGGAAGAGAGAAAGAAAGAGAAAGAGTGTTAGTAATGCGTTTGCAAGTTAATAATACCAACATGTGCGCGAACCTGCTGTTGGCTTTGTTATTATTATATTAAATAATAAACATTTAATTGCCATACACCAGACGCATATTTATTCTACCCCTACTCCTCACCCCTCTCCATTAAATTGCCATAAGTGGCCATTTATTTACATATTTACTTTGAGTGGCGCACTTCAACCTTGTCGCTTCTTTATTGTTATTGTTCTGCCATATATACCCATAGTTGGAGCACTTCTGTGCTTGTGTTATTGCTACTGGCATTTTGTGTCATTTTGTGCAATTTATGCGTTTTATTGAACACTGTCAAGTGTACACTTGGAAAAAAAAATGCGAAATGGTTGACATGTATAACGATTTTTACTTCAGAATTATAGTTAAATTAGGAAACGATCGTTAATGTTTAAAAAAGTACAATAATTCTTTAATCAATACCTTGTTATACTTAAAAAATAAACAAGGCTACAAAGACTAGAAAACACGTGCTTCATTTAAATGAACAAATCCTTGAATGAAATAAATAAAATGCGAATAAATTCCAAACTGGTTTTACTATGTTTCTTATGCAGCAATAGTTAGGTAGTTCCGGCTGACCCCATATAAGGGTCACACATGCTCTTCTACTCTCACCTAATATACCAATACACTTTTGATTTTTAAAACCTTGTTATAAAGTTTGGTCTAGAAAAAATAGCTTATATGGCGGATGCCTAGTAACAGACGAAGCTCTACAAAAAGACTAATTTTTTTGCCTATTTTCTTAACACGCCATCTATCGTATTGTAGAGTAGCTGTACTTGTATTTTGTAGATAGCAAGAAACTTTGTTTTAAGAAGAATAACGGGTTGGGCTTTGAAGTCACAACAGGCCACCGCTGTGCTAGTCTATTGATCAACATGGGGCTCTTTGGATATTTTCAGGCTTTTAAGCCATCTTCAAGAATGGGACCTTAAGCTCTATACGCAGTTCTGAAGTAACGAGTAGTAAAGTAAATATCTCATACAACAAATTTTATGTCTGCTCTGTCTGCCTGTTTAAATTTTTATGTGAAAACTAGCGTTGCTCTGCCTCGTCACTTTGCAATTCCTGCATGTGTGACTTAAAGAATTTCAATAATTCATTGTGCTGAATCAAAAGGGAGTCCAGCTCGGCGACGATGCGCCTTTCGTTAGGCAAATTGAGGTTATTGTAGCCGCAACGTGCGTCCACACGATTGACGTCCTTACCGCCTATTAAGTAGATTTGTAAAAATGGGCGTGTTCACCGGCACACACCAATCATCTAACAAAAATCATCAATCAAAAAAAAACTGTTAGTCTGCTGGTGAACGAGTTTGATAGAATTTTTAGGCAACAAAGTTTTCGATATATTTTTGTTGGCGGAAGGTTTGAATTTTTGACAGCTTAATATAATTAAGAACTGACTACTAAATATTAATGACCGTCGTCACTAGCACCAACTGCTCCTGGAATTCCCCTTGAATTTTCCTTAAGACTTTGTTAGCCATTTAATGTTTTGTTGTAAGCCCCGCCCCGCGCGAGAATGTGCACATAAAATCGAATATCCGATGGCCAAATCTTTTTTCTTTGTCAAAACATACAGTTACCCATTAAGAAGGACTCCAATCCATGCAAAGAAGGGTCTGAAAATGTTAACTTTAACAAAGTGGCAATGGGCTTAAAGCAGTGAAGGGCGACTAAGGACAATTCGTTCCCGTTCCTGACAACGGCTATCCCGCCACGATCCCGACCAGCAAATTTTCATTAAATATCGTCGCGCCTGATCTCCTACTTCTCTCGGGTCCCGCTGGAATCCCATCGCGAGCCCAGCTATGAGTCCTTAACGATGCACGGGACATCATGAAATAATCCTTAAATTTGTTCATTTTATATTTTTGTACTGTCCCAACTAGTAGTGTGACCAAAAGATTTGAGTTTCCTTCTACTTAGAGCTGGGCAATGGCAAAAAAGATGAAGCCCAAGCGTGCTGCATGCCTGCCAATAAGGCAGTGACCCGTTGTGGCCCAGACCGGAATTAAGATGTTTTCCGTTTCAGGTTGGACTTGGACGAGGACCACGTAACCCTAGCTACAGCGCAAGCCGGATGGATATTCCATCGTTCCATAACCAGGCGCCGGGTTTTATTCCTTGTGATTATCTTGTATGAGGATATGGGCATCCCTATCAAGCTCTTCTCTGGGAGCTCTTCTCTGGGAGGAGCTCAATGCCATGACAAACTGTGATGAGGTGTCCATGTACCCAGATGAGGTGGTTACTACGCGTACGCAGGGCTTCTCCTTTTTGGAGTGGCGGCTTTTCAAGATTCCCTCCTCCTCCATTTCATTTATTAAAAACAAAGAGGTTTCCACATTCATTTTGCTTTTGGCTTCCCAAAATTGCGTGTTTGTTTACTTCTGACAGCTGTGTGCTATCGATAACAAATCATAAACAAGCAATTCTAACAAACTATTTCTTTGTTAGATTCACATCTAACACAATCACGAAAAATAGCAAACATGATTGCGCATCATGCCCGTTCACCAGCACAATCTAACAAAAATAGTCGATTTTTTGTCATCGATTTATGCTGCTGAACACGCTCAATGTATATGGTTCGTTTGACATTGGCAGAAATATGCCTACTTTATGATGGACTTGGCCTTTGATTTTGAAAGTTGAATTAAATTGCTGACCATTTGCCGCTGTATTGTGCATTATTTCCCTTGCTCCGAATGAAGTCATTTGAAAGCATGAATTAAATATACGAATGGACTTCAGAAACAGGATTGAATCTGCATCCGTGCCAATGAGCAAGCAATTTCCGGTAGTTGCACTTTTCCTGATGCGCAACACATGCCCGCGGGCTCATTGTTGAATTTGAGCGCATGACAATTGGGACAATCTTGGTCCATAGCGGAATATTCGATGTCTGGCTCATACTCGAATAAGAGACGAAGGAACGAAGCAGACGTAGATGCTCGATGTACTTGTTGGCGTTGTCGGTCAATTGTTCTGTGTGTGCTAACATTTGTCCGGCGCGCTTTTCTCTGCTCCAATTGTTATTGTTGACTTCGGAAAGCACGTGCCTTATGTGATTGAGAAGAACGCAGTTGCGCTATTCTGACAGTCGTAATTTCATTTATTTCATGTAGTTGTGGATCTGGTCTTGCTCTCCTAACATTTCGCATGTGTGTTCCTGCATTCGTTCGACGGCCCAAACAGCCACCCCTACGTGTTGCTGGCATTGTTAACTATAACATTCGATATTCTGTTAACGAAAACGATTTTCACAATAATCAAACACAGAGAGACACATATGAGCAGCCTGCTGCGTCGTCAATTCAAAAGAATGTTCTGCAGTGGGACACCCAAATCACCTAGCGTTATTTCGGAGGAGCTTCCTTACAAACATGTGACTCGAGATTTTTATATATACAGGTAAAGCCACAAATTTTTGCATGTATGTAGGTATACCCAGATCAAGTTTGTTTCAGATTTGGAAAATTCCATCTCCTTCTCTTTTTACCCGCAAAAAACTGTCAGAGCCACAATTTTTAAGTTTGCATCTAGTGACTTAATATATATTAAGTTAGATCTATCTATTCTGTATACCAGAATAAGATCCGAGCAGAAACACCTAAGATATGCAAGTGCGCCGCCCCTTTCAAAAAAGATAAGTTCAAAATTATGAGAAGCATTTCAAGCCGCACGAAAATATATTCAATCGAAGAAGTTAACTCAATATTAAATCAAAGACAGTTGAGGCACTCGACTGCAACACTCTTACTGGTTAGAATTACAAAGTCTCAAATGTAGAAAATTTTTACTTGTTCTAAGAATGCAAATTCTTGTTTCAAGATATCAGCTGGAGTGGTACAGGACACCTTCTAAAAGCTCTTTACCATTCCGATTTAGAGATTGTAAATCGTACTTAAACTCAGAATTTGATACTTGTATCAAATATTTTTGTACTAACCGTACTATTAACACCATTTATACTTGATTTAAATGCAAAATACTTTATTTTTTCGCTAAGTATATTATCAGGCAGTCAGTATGACTTTAATTGGCACTTCTCAGCTGCTGTTGCTGCTTGTGTTGTTGTTTACGTTAATGCAAATTATCGTTGCTACACAATTTGCATAAACATTGCCTGAGAAAACCGACTCCGACGACAACAAACATCTGCAACGGCCCTTTTAATAGGCGGCATTCGCCTAATTAACACAAATTGGCAATGCAAACGACAGTTTGCCTCTATTCCTCCCTCGTTCTCTCCCTTTGCTTGCCTGTGTCCCTTTGCTAAACAAGATTCAACTGCCTATGACTCCGTCGCGTCTGTTTGCTTAAGATAACAGTTACGTTTTATGGTGCATTCCCGGGAAACGTCATGGCATACAGTGCGTATGGTTAACTTTATTAGCGCAAATTAGTCGCTGGCTGTCGAATACGTAAGCCACGAATTAGCGCATTATACATGCATGTCTGCATTTCTGCACATGTGTGTGTGTGCGAGTATAATATTTTAGTCGGTTTATGTCGGGGCATTAATTTATGTGCGGTTTTCTGTTTATGTTCTAAGCGAAAAATTCTAGTGTGGGAAAATGCTTTCTCGGTTTAGGTGGCTGCTTACTAAAATCTAAATTTTCATGATACTGCTGCACGGTTGGAAAAATTATGCACTTAAATTGAAACTGTTCACTGAAAAATTATTTTTCTGGTTGGTTCAGCTGGTGCCATTTTCAAAACCTGACAGTACTATTAAAGGCTTCTTAATCTTGCCGATAAGCTAAATTTTCGTTTTGATAAGCAAGCTTGTCATTATGTGATAACTGAGGGGGTAGATCCTCCACTTTACAAGGGCTTAACACCTAGTTGACAATTATGGCAAGCTGGTGTTTTTTCAGATTGGCAGAGTTTAATTCTCGCGAAAAAATAGCAAATAAAAAAATACAAAAACATTTGCTCACATAAATGCAGAAAGAACAAGCAAGCGACTTTTAATTAGCGACCGATACACATTTCACCGGGCAATCGTTACAGAGAACCGATCAGTTTTTGATATTTTCTAGAAGTATTCGTTTACAAAGCTTCCGAGAATGTGTTCCGTTTTCTGGTTGTGGTAAATTCTCGATACACATTTTCGCATCCTTTCCCTACAATTTCCCGATACCAAAAACGGATAGTTTCCAATTTGTTTTCACTATTGAAAAAATGTCGAGAACGGATTCAAAGGCGTGTTAATTTATAAATATGTCTTGATACATTCCATTTTGTTTCCCATGTTAAACTTTTTCATTTTTTCCGTATTTTTAAATTGTATAAAATAACTAGCTTAATACCCGGCATTGCCCGGGTCCTAAATATTTTTAGTTTTCCTATTAAACTTTCATCCAGTGTGAGCCGGTTTGATATCGTGTTTCAACAGGGAAACTATTCATCATATACATCCAAATAAATGTACACACCTGAAACACCGGCAAAAATGGTGAGGTTCTCAAATCAAATAATTCGCACCTGAAAACAGATTTTTTAAACGCATGAGTCCACCGGGACGTTCTTCTCGCTCTTTTCTTCATTTGTTCTGACACTGGAAGATCGAGCTCAAACTCTACTAAGACAAACCTCTCGCTACTCGGATGTTTCAATTGTTCTGACATTGGAAGCTCGAGTTCTGAGTCCACGGGGACGGTCTTCTCGCTCCTTGGCTGTTTCCGTTGGTCTGACAGTCTCCACTTAAGCGGTTTTCAAGCTTTTCAGAAGTCTCATTTGCTCTTCGTGATTGACGTTTCAAAGATTTTGGAGCACGTTGCACAAAAAATGTTTTAATTGGAGGTATGTTAATATATATTTGCCAAATTCTTAAAGTTGCCTCTTTTTTAAATATTATAATTGTAAATGTATAAATTCATGGCAACACTTTTTAACCACTTTTAAACCGATTACTGCTCGATACTGCTCCTAATCAAGTGTAACATCCAACTTCATTTTTCCACCCTACAGACTAATTTTAAAGTTCTGAACTTCTGAGATATGGCTCTGAACCACTTTTTAACCGCTTTTAACCCGTTTCTATCAGTTTCAGAGACTTGAAATCTTAGCATATGACTTTCATGATCTTTGGAACAGTTCGGTCAACACCACATAAATTTACCCTCTACTATTGCAGTTTATCAAATCTTCAGAATTATTTTAGGAATAAGAAATTTAGCAAATTTTGAAGTCTTAATAATCTAAGGTGAGTCCTTTCTCTACACCTTTCATTTGCCGGCGCCTGGGCTTTCGTAAATAATCAAATGAAAATTTTTAAAATTTCGCGGTTTTTGGTCTACACCTCTTATATAAGCGTCTTTAATTACCATCTATCCAATATTTATAATTTTTTAACCTTAAAATTTTTAGCACATTTCGTGTTTTTTTTACACATTGAAAAGTGTATTATAATTTAAAATAAAATAATATATAACAAAATAAAAAAAAAATAAATATATTAAATAATTACACCATTTTTATAAATAATTTTTTTAAAATAATATATAATAAATTAAAATTTATTAAAAATACCGATGGATATATTTTTAAAATAAATTAATTTAAATTTTTTTTATTTAAAACGCAGTAAATATATTTGAGCAGGATGAGTCGATCGAATTGTCCGTCGTCTTCGTTCGTCCGTCCGTCGTTTTTTTTTAAAAATATCATAATTAAATATAAGTAAATTTACAGATTTTATAGTTAATATAATAGATGAATATATTCTTTAATCCATAAATTTTGTTAAAATTTATAAAAACTGTTTTTCTTTTTAAAGTTGAAATTCATGGTCGTAAGCTGATTTGGAAGTTTGGTGAAGTCGCTAACCGTTGTGACAAGCTATTTCAAGTGGTTCCATGTCTATTTAACACAAAACAATTTTAACACGTCGATTAAAACACGTCATTTTTTAACACAAAACAATTTAACACTAGTCAATTCAGCACGGTCAGTTCAACATAACACAAATTCAACACTAGGATTTTAACACACTGCAATTGTAACACAATACAAGTTTACCACAAGCAATTTTAGCCAAATAATAAATTCGTCAATCACACAAAAACAATACAAAACAACAACTGAGATTACAGTGATCCTATGACCTCCTAAGACGGGAATTCATTGATGTAAAATAAAATTGTAAGCTATTTGCAAAATTAAAGTAAAAATGTTTACTAGAATCCGTGAATTTTTATCGTGGACCCTTAATTCCTTGACACGTAATTTTATCATGAAATTTCAAATTAAATACCCCATTTCTCTAAAATGAAAAAACTACTGGTAAAGTATAGGATGGCGCAATAAGAGTGTACGATTTATTTCTTAAATTTTGTGGTTTTATCAATGTGAACGCTATATTCGCTTGTGTGGCCCTGCATTTTTAATATCGCTTAGAAAAATAAATAAATTAAATGACCCATTTCTACTAAAATTGTTAGTTAGTATAGTTTGGAATGCTGAGCTCTCGAAAATCTATTAAAATATAAAAAATAGGTATAGTAGAAATTGGGTTTAGTATAGTATATTTTAGCATTCTTTGCAACGCATTTTAAGTAATTGATTATAATATTTATTATTATATTATTATTATTTTCTACCAATGTTTGTTCCTTTTTGACCGACTCAATGAATTTTTCCATTGATAAGAATGATTGCTTTTCACGTAAGGCTTCCACACTGTTTCTGTGGGAAAATGAATGCATGCAGTGGTTTTTTAGTGAGTAACCAAAGGGCGCAAAAAGTTGTAGGCAAAATTTAACGCGCGATTTTGAAAAAAAAAAATTTTTGTTTGCAGCGAATCTTTCCTATGTAATCTTAATAATCAACAAAATCACAAGACAAATGCATCCGTTGTATATTATTTAATTACATTTTAAATTTTAACCTTTTTGCAATGCATTTTAAGTTATTGATTATATCGGAATTGGGCTTAAAACTACACACAATATATTTTCAGCCTTTCACCGTAGTGACAATATTAGTTTCGATTTTTTTGCAATCTCCAAGGTCTACTGAATGCTGGTCTAGAAATGGATTTACTAATGTTTGTTCCTTTTTGAGCGTCTTAATGTTTTTTTCAATTGTTGCATGATAGACCTGAATTTTTCCATTAAAGGCGTTGTGTAAGCCTTTAACGCTGTTGTTGGTCCGTGGCGTGTCCCATCGACATCTGAGACTAAACTGATTTTGACCCCGTTAAATACAAATAAGCAAATTGCCGACTTGTAGAGCAGAGATATTTTTAATGTTGGGAATTGAGTAAATAATTTTGTGAAAAATGTCTTGTGATGAATTTGTTCCTGTACTAAATTGACGAATGTTAATATTAAACTGAATCGTTGTTTTTTTGACGTGTTAAATTAATAAAATAAAAAAAAAATATTTTTTTTAATTATTATCTTATTTACCGTTTAATTAAAAAAAAATGAATTGTTTATTTATTATAAAATTATTTATTAAATTTATTTATATTTTAATTTTTTTAATTTTTTTTTAATTTTTTTATAAATTTATTTTTAATTAATTACATTTAAGTTATAAAATTGTACAGACAAGTTACTTCCTTCTTTTTTACCATTTATCTACTCCTTATTACCCGCCGGTTTACACGTCTTTTTATATAATTAAACAAAATAATCGGAAATAGCGCTTTTTTTTTGCCCGTAATATGCAAGTTTTGCCATTTATTTAGGTCTGTTTAATATAACCCTCTTATTTTAATTCATTTGGCAAATTTGGCGGTTTTAGTTCTACACTTCTTATTTATCCAATATTCATAATAATCTTAGGTCCTATGAACATTTTGCAAATTTCGCGATTTTTTTTTACCATTGGAATTACACCTTCTATTAACCAACTTCTGTATTGTTATCTGAATATTAAGTGCTTTAATAAATAGTCTTATATTAATTTTGCTAATTTCGCGGTTCTTTGGAACATTTAAATAAAATCTATGTAGCCTATGCTCAACTCCAGGTTATCAACTGTCTGTGTGCCAAGTTTCATCCTAATCTTTTTATCCATTTGTGCGTGAAAGCGCTTTCTAAATACTTTTTTAATAAATTTAATAAATTCGAGGTTTGTTAGACCATTTACAGACTTGAGTATAGCCTACGACCAAAGTCCAATATAATCTCTAAAATGCCGAACGCCCATACATCGGTTTTGCAATATGCAGCTGTTTTTTTTTTTGGTGGCAAAAATCGCGCTCCTCCCCTCAAAAAGTTGAGAGCGTAAAAATCTAAAAATAGAATGCACTTGCTTGTGTGAATAATGCTAAATACGTGTGCACACTTACAGTCGTCAGCTGTCGCTGTATGCGTACAAAAAACGCGGCTATCGGACTTTGCAGCACGTGCTTACCAAAATAAGTACATTTGGTGGCATGAAATTTCAGGAAAATAGTCACTACATAATTTTTTGGCATGAAATAAGTACATTTTTCCACATGAAAAACTCACACGTTCTTTTCTCAGGTATTCGTAAGGCTAAAAGTCGGCATATCGCGAAACGGTTCAGGCTCTCTTAGTCGTGGAGATCAAACACGAAGTAGAAAAACGAAGTCAGCCCCGAACGCTTAATGAACGTTGACCAAACGAGAGAGAGAAAAGCGAAAAATTTATGAAGTCAGTGAGATTTCGGCTGTGGCAGAAAAAAGACGCGTTGACAGAGAATATTTATAATATTTTTATTATTATAAGTGCGCAATATATTGTTGGTGAGTATCGAATTTAATTACATCTGGGGACTCAATAGCACTTAAGTAATATTATTATCGTTAATTTGTCATTATTAATCAATTTTTTACTTAAAACAGGTCCTCCTGCGCAAACTATGAGCAACAACACACTTAAAGGCCAAATCACTAACAATCATCCCTACCATTAGCAACCAAAGTCATCATGGCGAACATCAACAATAATAATTGAAGTAAACAAAAATAGTTGTTGGTTTGTATATTAAATTAAATGTCAATAAAATTTGCAAATAAATTCAAATCTAAAGTTGATTATGGGGGTGACATTTTACACAAAAGGCATGGAAAAATCAGGGGTTCGTAAGCTGACGGCTCAGGTCTTCCTCCCTACGATATACATGTATACAAGTACTGAGATCGTAAGGAGAAACGCGGAACCCGAAGGCTGCCGCGTGACGTCACCCAAACGGTTAACGGTTACAACAACAACCCCTGAGTTTCACGGCGTTTCTTAAGACAAACGAAACGGAACCTTCAGATGTTCTCATGCCTTCTGACAAAAAATAAAAAATAAATATAAATTTCCCCTACAACCCCACCCCCGCGTCGTTCCCTCCACTCCCCTCTCTCTTTTTTTTATTCAAAAAAAATCAAAAAAGGAAAAAAAAAAAAAAAAATTGCGGGAAAAAAGTCCGTGTGAATAACTCGTAGGGCGCTCCTCCCCCCTCTGTTTTTAAAAAAAAAAAAAAAAAAGGAAAAGGGAAGTAGAAAAAGGAAAGGAAAAAAAGTCTGAAAAAATGTATGGCGTTACTCATTTTCATATTCTAATGTCTTTGCTATGACTCTACTGGTGAAATGTTAAGGGGTAGACGCCTATTAGGTCAAAGTATACAAACATACTTTCACTATGTATACATGGATAGATTGTGTAAAATAACTGTAATCAACAATGACAAACAATATAACAAAAATATTTGAAGATAACTCTCTTAATAAACGCTTTATCTTGCGAGCGACGGTTTTTTTTACCTGCGTCATTAATTTTTCTCTATGCACACTGTCGGCTTACTCTTCCAGCAGAAGCATTCGCAAAATGCTTCAAATCGGCGAAATATTGGCGTCCTTTCCATTATATTAGCATAGCTTCCTTACTTCATTTAACACCTTTTGTTAAAAAACAACGAGCGAACTTTTTCTTGCTAAATTTATTAACTAATGACATCGCAACAATCGAATTGCTGTCACAAATAGAGAAAAAAACTAAAATTCCTTTGTTCGGTTCAGCGACAGATTAGTCATCCCAAGCTCTGTTTGCTTTGCCTAAATTATAGACCCTGTAAACATAAGGATAAGCATTTGAAATGTAAACAAGAAATCGCTTACGCCGGCAGAGCTGCCCCGCTCTCGCTGTTATCTTGCGCTCTCCAGCTGCAGCTGCGGTTTGATATTGTTTTACCCGGAGTCTGCAAATTAGTTTTTGCTAATCTTTCTAAGCATATGGTTGGATCGCGCTCGCATTTAATTGATTTGATTTAGCTTTCTGTTGGTTGGGCAAAGAAAAAGCACTCGGCTTCAGTTCACCGCTATCAACAGCTACCTATATACATTCAATAAACATTATAACGTTGTAGTTGAAAGTCAATTGTTTACTCGGTGGTGCAATCGAGTTTCTTCTTATTATGAAGTACTACAACTAGAGTAATTTTTATGTCGTTCTGACAAAAAAAGTTCGGACTTTTGGATTACTTATATCTTCTATCCTTATTCTCCTGACACTTTTATGTGCCATTTAAAATTTGGTGATTCCACAGCCACGACCTATTTACATTCTAAGCCGAAATGTAAATGGCATCCAGACAGCTGACGCCTGTTTACGTTTTTATTTTGTGTACACAATGGAAGATTTACCAATGTACAGAATGTGACATTTAAAACTTCAAGATGTTTTTTTGGCAATCAAAAAACACAAGCTACATATGATGCTTTTGTTTATTTCGAGCTTTGAAAATTTGTTTCAATTAGTTGTGAAAAACTATATGGCGTAAATCTGCGAATTCCTCAATGAGCTCGTTTTTCTACGTTTTTTATCACCTTTTAAAGTTTTCCGATCCGAGCATTTCATATCAAATGTTGTCTTTTAATGCTTCCTGGGTCCTTGGTAGTGTTGTAAAAACATCGATAGCACTATCGATGCTTGTGTATTTGGCAAACAATCGATTGTTGTGACCCGCTATCGATGTATCGGAGCAAACTTAATATTGTAACAAAGTAAGAGTATAAATGTCTTAATTTGTCATGAATTACCTAGAATATTATTTCATTTCATTCTTTGCAATTCCTTGGATAATATGGAAATAAAAATATTTGATTTTTGTTGTTGTTCATTTATTTAAAAACATTTTTTCGATAGTACTATCGATAGTAGAGGAATACTATCGATGTTCAAACTATCGATGGCGCATACTATCGATGTTCAAACTATCGATAGTGCTAACTATCGATGTTTTCACAACACTAGTCCTTGGCTCATTAATATAATCATTTGACTTCAATAAACCCCACAAGACGAACGACGGAAAGGTTAAGTCTAGGAGCCCAGTCAAAATCGCAGTTTGTTGAACTCTATACCAAAGGTACAAAGAGTATTTTGAAGTTTGGACAAAAGTATGTAACAGGGATAAGGAATCATTTCCGACTCTATAAAGTATTTATATTCTTGATCAGCATCGGCTGTATAGTAGATATAGCCATTCCCGTCTGTCGGTCTGTTTACGGATAAACGGAACGATCTACGAGATAATAAGAGACAGATGTTTGACATGTATGGGACATATATTTCTTAAACCTACAGGCAAATCAAGTTTATTTTGAATTTTTGCCACGAACTATATCGTCCCGATATATGGAAAAATCGACCTATCTTCCACAGATTATACATATTTTTAAAAACGATATTTCAGAAAAAATTACTATAGGTGAAAATTACAACTTAAAATCGCATTTAAACACTAATCCTACTCGTATGGAGTGCAATATGAGGTGTCAGTGTTGGAACATATTAAAGGTATCGACATAAACGGAATAGGTTTTGGAGAGCTAATTTGAATGAATAGGAGAGCTAATGCGGATGAATTGTGAATGCTGTCTGAAATTGCATTTCGATACTTAATTGCTCCTGGAAGGTTAGTACCATCAGAATGGAAAGCATTCGCAAGCAAACTAGTGTTAACAGACACCAGCAGCAGAATGACAAGGGAACATATTATTCAGTGGGTTTTCTTCAACTTTAAATCAAACCACTATTGGTAAAGAGTAACAGATAACAGCTTTGAAATCAGAACAATCTTAAACAGCAGCCTTACTTGTACGAACTATTGTGCCTAATTAAATTTTTATCTCATTTGCGTAAGGGCCTAAGAAAATGAAAATCTCACTATTAATGCTTTTAAAAAATGTGTACATTTTAGTTTCAGAAAACAAAGTCATTTAAATCATAAAGTTGTCCCATTGGTAAGATAAGATATAACGGCCACTAAAAATGGTGACTAGGTGTCTTATGATAAAGACGTTCCTTAAAAACCTTTCAGTTTTCTTAAGCTTTAGAAAATGACGATATATCGATGTTTTTTGGACCCGATATATCAAATAGCGATAGGGGAGAGTCTCTGGTTGTGGACATACTTGCGTTTTTCACTAATAACTTTTTTCCGAGTCAACATTATGCGGTGATATGAACATCATTGTAAAGCTAGAGATTTTAGCTAACTTTCCTCTGAAGTAACCTATTTTTTTAGACAAATGGAAAAAAATTTGCAGCCATGTATATGAAGTGATGATTTTTGGCCAAAATTTTTTTTGTACCCGGTTGTGGACACCCTTGTAAAATCGCTAGAAATGGAAATATATGAAGTAAAATGGCCATGAATTGATGAAAAAATAACGTTTATTTATTTAAGAAGCCTTCAGTGGCAAAATGAAAAAAATTATTTCGAAATGCAATTTTTGCATGTGAAATAGCTGTCCGTCATGCCAGCGCACTTCAAATGCACAGGGCGATCGCAAACATCGCAATTGATCAAGTTCGCAGCGGTCAGTTTTTTTGGCAAGAGCGCCAAACAAATCAAACAGAAGTCGACATCTTCGTCTTCTTCCGATGACGAAGACGCTTTTTTCTTGGCACCGCGTTTGGCCGACGGCTTGGCTGGTGTTCTTCTCGTCCAATATTGGGATCGGCGGAAACGATGATATGACCAAATACCGGATCAAAGTGGTTCGAGGAAGCCCATATTCCTTGGCTGTAGCTTTGACGGCCCTCTTATCGATGAGGCATTGCTTAATGGCATCGACAAGCCCTTTCAAATTGATTTTTGTTGAATTGGACGATTTTTTTGGTGTTGACATGGCTGAAAATGCACAAAAATTCATAAAAATGCTGTTAAAATATGTTACACTAACTTAAACAACGATATTTGACAGTTGAAACACAAAAAACGAGGGTGTTCACAACCGGTGCAAAAGTGTGTCCATTCTTGGAAATGGTGGCCATTTTTATTTTGTTCAGCCAATTTACACGACACAAACATTTCAGTGAAACTTGATATCACACCCCAAAGTACACTTAATGCACTAAATAACAAAGTATAATACTCACCACTTTTCAATGATTTGCTTCGATTTAAAGCAATGTGGAAATTGAAAAAATAGGAACTTTGGAAAAATTTTCAAGATTTTTTTGTATTTTTTGCTCACAGCAAGAAACCAAATGCGTGTTGACACTTCGGTATTGGCTCAGATTATGTGTACTGTCAAACTACAAGTTTGACATTACTCAGTTTGCCGGCATCTGTTACCGGTCAAAAAATAGACTGGGGTGTCCACAACCGGAGCGTGTCCTCAACCGGAGACTCTCCCCTATTAAAAATTTTGATTTTTATTGATATTGATATTTTGAGAAATGAGCCTATCGTTCTAGTTCTTAAAAATAATGCCTACTAAACACTTATCTTTTTACAAGCACTAACACTCAGTTTTTCCAACACTGTTCATCATTTTGACAGGAAAATTACAAGTTAATTGTTCTAGCTATAACATAATACAATAATTATAAAAGTCAGTGAAGACAGATTGCAGTCCAAGTGATGATAAATTAGTAAAATTTATCTACCCAAAGGTAAAATCCTTATTCAATCTGTAAAGTAAAGTCTTTGGGGTCAATTAATCCTATTCATCTTGAACGACAGCCCACAAAGAAGCGGAGCTGATGCGACAGCTAAATCTATTGACATTACTCAGTTTGCAAAGAAAAGAGAAAGAAAAAGGAAGACATTAAAAGAGTCTGTGGAAAGCAACTTTTATATCCAAGACTGTTTCCGTTTGCCTTTTGTTTGAATTTGTTTTTGGCTCTCGGACAAAAGTTCTTAATCAAAAAATAACTTAATGATTATATGTACATATTTGCCTGCACCCGCTAACTCCTTTCCGCTTATCTTTCATTGCAGGACCCAGCAGCACCAAATAAAACGCCAATCTTGTCGCCGACGCCAATTTTAACTACTTTTGAAGGCGCCAACAGTCGCGCATAGCGGATAATTGAATCATAAAGGACACGCGGACTGACGGACGGGCAAAAGGTTCGGGCAAATGCTAACAAAGCCGAGCAAATAATTGCTGGTACAGAGCTCACACGGCACACGGAACGGGAAGTCCATTGAATAGCAGACGGCTGCAGGGAAATGACAGCCGTCCTGCTTTAATTAAACTCGCTGCGCGGAGGAGCGCGTGGGGCGTGGCGCGTGGAGTTGGCAATAAAAGGAGGAAATTGAAACGCAATGTGGCTGATGCCGTGGACCGTGGACAACACAACAAAGTGGACGAAATTGCTTTTGGCAAGTGCAGGGACGCGGGAGCGAGAATAGACATTAATTTTGATTAAATTCGCCTTTTACACGACTGAAAAATTAGCCAAAAAAACCCAAACCAAACCAAAAGCAGCAACAAAATTTGAGCCAAGGCAAAGTTCGCGAACGAGGTAAAGTTTTCGGGGAGAGGTGAAGCTGCGCTGTTGAATTTAACGCATGAAGTAACCGCAAACAAGCAGCCAGCTTAAGGTAGAACCGCTCTCACCACTCTCAACTCAATTTGCATGCCGCGAGCCTTACAAGGAGCCGCCCACAAACAGCCACACATGAACGCGTTCCTGTGACACTAGTGAGAGGAGACAGGATAGGACGTCAACTGCAACCAAGCGGTGTGTCAGCTGCAGGACCCATCCACACGCACCCACAAACCGTATTGCAACAATCCCCCTCCGGCCACGTCAGCACCCATCATTGTCATCATCATCAGCAGCAGAAGCACAGGAGCCTTGTCATAGTCAGCAGTCCTTGTCACTGAGATGAATCTGTTGTGCTGCTGTTGTTGCAGTAACATGGCACCAAACCAGCGCGTCACACGCAAATGGGAACTATTTGCCGGACGCAATAAATTCTACTGCGATGGATTGCTAATGTCCGCACCCCACACAGGCGTCTTCTACTTGACGTGCATCCTGATCACCGGCACCAGTGCCCTGTTCTTTGCCTTCGAGTGAGTATCATACGCCAAGGGGCGGGAGAAGCCAGTCTGTCTGTGCTTGCATTGTTTGCAAAATGTATACGTTGCTAATTAAGCATTGCTGCTCCTTCTGCCAGCTAGCCAGCTCGGTTTCCAATTACGCCCACATTAATGGTCTCTGACTTTGGCCCGAGCTCTTGGACGTTTCCAATGGCATGTAATTATTACTGTGCAACGTGGCGTATGCGTTATGCTTGGCCTGGCAAAGGATACCATCACACAGCAAGCAGATAGCAGTTTTTCGGCTCACCCAGTTAGAACCCGGACTGCAATGGGGCGCAAAAATAGTTTCGGCTTTTGATTTGTCAATTTGTCGCATGGTTTTGCGGTATTTAAATAGGGTTTTACATGCCAGAGTGGCTTTAATGTATGTAGATGCGGGTAAATGAATATATACACACTACACTCTGCTTGGTGAGGGAAACAGGAATGTTGACATATTAGCAAACCGCTTTAAATTCCCAACTAAACTAAACTTGACCCAGCCACTAAGAGTACCTCAAATCTTTTGAAACTAAATTCCATCGATGTGGGATGAAATATTTCAATGGAATTGTGTGGCCTAAATGTAATTATGTAGAATTTGTAAAACAGTTGCAGAGGTTAACTACAAAAAATACTGATGATAGAAACGGGAGGCCTTTGCTCGTTTTTTGGTGTCGTTAATCATAGTTATGAGATCTAGGTGGGTAAATCATATCTCTAACCTATTTTCGAAATACGAAATAGATATTTGGTTGGCGGTGCAACAAGTAACGTAGAGGTTAGAAAGAAGAGAGATATAGAAGAGAAATATACCGATTCTCTGAAAATAGGATAATTTTTTACCGACTTATGAAGCTATAAATCTAGGTTTGAATCAAAACCTTAGGTTCGACAAGCTAATGAACCAGTTCGCGAACCAAACCTTTAACTTTATGATCGCTTTATACCTCCGGACGGAACCTTCTGAAGAATTTTAAAGTTTTGCAGCCTTGTTCAACTACTTGTCCAGTAACTCCTTCAGTTCAGTTCAGTAATTGATTACACTAGTTTACAGCCAAAAAGGCGCATTTTTACTGAATTTTTTTTTAGTGTAGTTTGGATAGTGATCTCAAAAATCGATTTCAAAAATTTGTCCATGTCTCCGTTTTTTAAATATCAATTTTTGTATTTTTCGGTAGGTGCACTTCATAATAGTCAGATAGAGTCAAGCAAGATAGAATTCGAAAGGTAATTGTGCTGCCAATAATCGCGTATAACATTGTTTTTTAAATCGATTTAGTAGTTTGAATTCAACGACCAAGAATATTTCAAAATGATCAGGTTTTTGGCCGAAAATGCAAGAAATTTCATTTTAAAACGCCTAAGTGAATCGGAATTTACTGTAAAACTGTAATATGGGCCGCCGGCGGTGTTATTCTAGACTGCTAGGAAACGGTGAAGTGGGTCTTTCGTGAGAAAAACTTTTTTTTAAGTTAACGGCTCCACTTACAATTATTAATCATACGCTTCACATAGATTAGGAAGTTTTTGTCCAAATCGGGACTTTTCTTATAGCTGTCAAGGAACTAGCGGTGAAAAGTGGGTTTTCTGAGAAAAATTTTTTGGTTTTTATGTTAACGTGTCCTTCACTTAGCGATTATTAATTTAAACGCTTAACACAGAAGTTGGGTAAGGACTATATCTTAAGCTGTCATAAATCGGTCGAGTGACTATATCTTTGCAAAGTTAGCTGCCTATACCCTGATATTGAAAATGGGTAAAAGGGGATCATGAAGTTATACAAATGTATGTAACAGCCAGAAGAAAGCACCTTCGACCCCATGAAGTATATATATTCTTGATCAGCATCAACAGCTGAGTCGATTTAGCCATGTCCGTCTGTCTTTCTATATGAACATTTTTTTAACAGTGAGCCACAGATTTTTGCATGTTTAATGTTTGATTGGCCCGATGCATGCATCACAACCGTTCGACGGTCTCGGCCGCTGCCAACAATGTCCGCCAGTCGCTTCTGCTCCGTGCGAGCTGGGACCAATTGGTCAAACCAAGCTTGGCAAGGTCTGCCCGAACCTGGTCATCCCATCTCAGTCGAGGTCTCCCCCGCCTGCCTCTTCCTCCGAAGTCAGCCGCCTTCGAATAATAAGCTTTCCTTACTGGAGCTTCTTCGTCCATCCTGGTGACATGTCCTAACCAGCGCAGCCGCTGTTGCTTTATGCGCTTGACCAGACAGGTGTCCCCATAGAGCTCATACAGTTCGTCATTATTTCGAATGCGGAAAACATCGCCAACTTTTAAAGGTCCATAAATCCTCCGAAGAATCTTTCGTTCAAACACGCCAATCGCCGCTTCATCCGCTGCTGTCATTGTCCATGCTTCTGCGCCATATTGCAGGACTGGGATGATTAGCGACTTGTATAGGGCTAATTTTGTTCTTCGCTTGAGGTCTCTGCTCTTGAGCTCTCTACTTAGCCCGTAGAAGCATCGGTTTGCAAGAGTGATCCTTCTTCGGATTTCCAGACTGATGTTGTTGTCGCTGGTTATCGTCGTTCCGAGGTAAACAAAATCCTCAACAACTTTAAAGTTGTATTCTCCCATTGTAACAAATTGTCCAAGACGCAAGGACTTTTTGTCCGCGGATACAAGGTATTTCGTCTTGTCCTCATTCACCGCTAGACCCATCAGTTCTGACTGCCTCTCAATCTCTGAAAACGCCCTGCTTACCGCCCGTTCGTTTTTGCCGATGATGTCGATATCATCGGCATATGCGAGTAGCATTAGATCTTTATAAATAAAGGCGCCCGTTCTGTTGGCATGTGGGCACCGGCGCAGTATATATTCCATCAGTAGATTGAAGAAGTCGCACGATAAGGTATCGCCCTGCCTAAAACCTCTCTTGGTATCAAATGGTTCGGAAAGGTTCTTTCCTATTTTGACGGAGCTTTGTGTACTTCTCAACGTCATCATGCAAAGACGGACGTACTTTGCTGGTATACCAAGGGTAGACAAGGCTTCAAAAAACCTTGACCTTATCGGCGTGTCGAAGGCTGATTTATAATCAACAAATAGATGGTGTGTGTTGATGCCTCTCTCATAGGTCTTCTCCAGGATTTGTCGTAATGTGAATATCTGGTCTGTGGTGGATTTACCAGGTCTAAAGCCACACTGATAAGGTCCAATCAGTGTGTTAATAAGCGGCTTAAGACGTTCACAAATAATGCGCGACAGAACCTTATATCAATGGGAAGGAGCGCCGGTGCACTGGGGTCTCTTTAAAGATTGGTCGCGATTTTTAAAGGGTAAGGCTGTCTAGTCGTCGGCTCACGTAAGCGAGGGTCGGTATCTGGCGTTGAGTGTGTACGTCACTGTTTCGGAAGAAGATGGGGAGGTTTCCTGGGTTGCGGTTCTTTGTAGGCTGGGTCCTGTGAGCAGCTTCCGACGTTAGCTTCGACGGTCGGCGTGGCGTCTACTCAACAGGAGTGATCGGGTGGTCTCGACGCCCACGTCCCGGTGCCTCGTCGATCACAACGTGATCAATTGTCGTTCTTGATCAGGGGACTTCCAGTCGCCATGGATGTCGAGGTGTTCAAATCTCGTACTACTATGACCATGTTCCGGCCAGCAAAGTCTTAGCCTCTCTCCGTACCGGGGTTGTTTCAGAAGGCTAAATCGTGACTGTCGAACCAAAGACTCCTTCTCTCCCGATTTTCGGCGTTAAAATCGCCTAGCACGATTTTATGTCGTGAGGCACGCTCGTTTAGGCAAGAATCTCGCGGTGTTTCTCGCGTGTGCAGATAAGATAAATTAAAAATTTGCCTTGTAACGAACGTAACTTAATGATACTAGTGTATCATATCACTAAAGCGACCAAACTCGTGCTAAACAGCCCTAGTATATCTAGGGAGGTGGTCGGTTTTTCTTCTTTTGGTAGCTCTATTTTCTGTTCCCATATCAATCCATCGCATTTCTTGAGCAGTAACGTCCGATGGTATTTTTGAGGACTTTCACCAAGTCGATATCATCACCCGTGAGGGTCAATTATCCTCAAACGTTCCTTAAAACGTTTCTGGGTCGTCGTGGGGTCGTATCCCTTGTAGTGTTTTCTGTGGATTTTACGGTGGTGGGTACCAAACCCACCTAATATATTTACCTGAGGAAGGGCGGTGCCGCTGTTAGTCCAATCTTGCTACTCCGGTGGTCAAGGAGGTGTGAGTCGACTTGGACGTGTCCAGGATCACCTGTCCAAGTTGAACCGATCACGCTTTATCATACCCCCCATATAGAATTGCCTTGTCGCGCTTCCGTCTGTCTGTATGAAAACCTAGATCTCGGAGACTAGAAGAGCTAGAGCCACCAATCTTGACATGTAGACTCCTATTGTCTGCACGCAGATCAAGTTTCAATTTTTTGCCACGCCCACCCCTGCCCCCACAATAAAAATGTTGAATTACCTTCACATTTTTTAAGATATCGAGCTCAAATTTAAAACTTAAGTTATATTTGCAATACCTATAATCCCTGAAGTTTTCAACAAGATCGGATAATAAATAGCTGAGTTAAAAAATGTTGCATACTTTACGGATGTTCACCCCTCAGGAACGCAGGAACTGTGCTAAACATTACTTTTCATGAGTAACGGGTATATCTTAGTCGGTTAGGTCCACCGCACACAGACAGCGGAGCGGAGAGTAGCATATCAGCTTTTGAAAATCAAACGCACAGAGCACATAGCGAGCCCGCACACCGACAGCTTAGCTGAGCGGACCATTTTGTATGTAAAATTCGTAAGCTCCGCTAGCTCTGCTCAGCTCCGCGTTCTGTGTGCGAGGGGCCTTAGAGCCGACTTTTACTTACGCTCTCGTTTTTATACCCTAGGAGAGGGTATATTGAAATTGTCCGGATGTTTGTAACGCATAGAAGGAAGCATCTCTGACCACTTAAAGTATATATATTCTTGATCAGCATGACGAGCTGAGTTGATGTAGCCATGTCCGTCTGTCGTCCGTCTGTCCGTCTGTTTCTATGCTATCTCCTTTGTCAGTTTTAAAGCTATCTTAACCAATCTTTGCACGAAGTCTTTTGGTACAAATACGCTGCACATTTGTCGGAACCGGCCGGATCGGACGACTATAGCATATAGCTGCCATAGGAACGATCGGTTTAAAAAGTAGTTTTAGTGAGAAAAACTTTTTTGTTTTCAATGCTATCGCTCCCAACTCCCGTATTTATGAGTTCTTTATGCTTTCACATAATTTCAGCAAGTTTTTTGCAAATCGGGCAACTATATAGTATAGCTGCCATACAAAATATAGATTTGAAAAAAAGTCTTAGTATGAACAACTTTTTTGTCTTTAATGCTCCCAAACTCTATACTGATCTATATTATATGCTAACACACAATTCTGTTTGATCCAAATGCATAAAAAAGGCAACCATTGCTTGTAAAAAGGCCATTGGCCGCAAATGGGGTTTTTCCACATATATTGTACATTGGCTTTACGCAGCCGAAATACGCCCCATACTAATCTTCGGAGCTCTAGTATGGTGGCCAGCACTCGGGAAACAATCAGCCCTGAACAATCTGCATAAAGTACAAAAAAGTTCGGAAATTTGTATTAAATAATATTCTTCACCTTCTACCACTAGACCTCGTAGTTAAGCAAATGGCTACCACAACAGCCTTAAGACTACGAGAATCCGATACCTGGTACAGGGGAAAATCGGGACACTCTACCATACTCGAAGACCAAGCTACCCGCTACCATTAATTACAGACTACAGTATACCACAAACGACGTTCGACAAATATTACCACGTCTATATCCCAAGCCGAAACGATTGGGACAACCTTCCCCACAGCAGAGCTAACGCCATTAACATCTACACTGATGGCTCTCAGCTCGACGAAAAAGTAGAAGGGGGCGTTTTCTCTCCCAACCTAGATTTGAACTTATCGTTCCGCCTTCCTGATCACTGTAGTGTGTAACAAACAGAGGTGGTAGCCATCTAGGAAGCTGCCACCTACCTAAGCACACTCACGGCCAAGGAGGGAAATGTATTTATATACTCAGACAGTTCAGCCGCCCTTAAAGCACTTGACTCACATACCAACAATGCTAAAACACTTACGGAATTTCAGTATTCACCTTATATGGGTGCCTGGTCATCCCAACATAGAAGGAAATGAGTCTGCGGACAAACTGGCCAGAATAGGTACCACCTTACGCCTATGGCTACATACAAGCTTCACACAAAAGCTGAAACACTTCGGCTCGCTACGAATCGGTGGAAAAACCTTTCTTCCTGTGCAGTAGCGAGGCTTACGTGGTTAACAATTGATCAAAAACGTACTAGCACACTATTACGTCACAGAAGGGACCTCATATCACTTCTGGTGGAGACCCTCACGGGTCACTGTCTTATTGGCAGACAGGCAGCACGCCTATGAGTCACTTACCATGACTTCTGCAGAAGCTGTGCACACGAAGAAGAGGAGGAATCGGTACAACACCTTCTGTGCCATAGCCTCGCCTTAGGTAGAAGAAGACTCAGGACACCTGGTCAACCTCTGCTACTATACCTCTCGGAGACATCTGGGCTAGAGATTCCAGCTCTGCTCAAATTTATTCCGTCCACACAATGGTTCAGTAACGAGGACCCCCCTCAGTACTACAAAGGGTTGACAGGGAATAAATATGGCATCGCAAGGGGCCCAAAGTGGCCTAAGTGGCAGAGCGACATGTCGCTCTCAGCCATCGCAACCTAACCTTATCTTAATCAAAATCGGAAGAGTATAGCATATAGCTGCCATAGGAACGATCGGTCGAAAAAAATAGTTTTTTTTTCAATGGTAGCATCTTTATACTTTCCAGCTACCAAAAAAATGAAAGTTTGATCAAAACGGATGAATATATCGTATAGCCGCCATATAAAAAACGCAATATTACTTCGGTCGACCCGAAGTTAGCTTCCCCCTATTTTTTCAAATAAGTTGTACCATAAAATTCAGGCAAAATACATTATTTGGTACAGGGTATTTTGCAGTCGGGGCACTCTACTGCAACACGCTTAGTTGTTTCCTCTTTCCTCAAACAATTTTTTCACGAGATCTCTCATATGCTCCGCGCTGGAATTTCTTAAGTGTCAACACTATCTTGGGTATTTAAATTCCCATTAGCCTCAAATGGGTTAAGATAACATTTTTTCATTCATTCAATTATTAACTAAATTATACGCGGTTGAAGACAATTAGATTTCAACTATGACGAACAGTATATATCGGAAGGATATTATAATGTTTACACTGTCAAAGCTAGCCCGGACTCTAGTGAAGATATTGTTCATTACGTTAGCAACAGTCTTCTCTTGTATTGCTCACTTCAGTGGCTTGAGAACCAAAAAGTGATGCTGCCGATTTCAGCGATTCGATGTCGTAGCTTTTGTATGTTTGGTGGTTTATCCCATGTAAATGTAGCCAAGCTTCTCTCAATCTCTTGGCGTATGTGCTTATAATTTTTCGCACAAGTTGAAGGGACCTACAGTTTAACGCCGATTTCGACCGGCAGAGTTTGAGAAGCTTTTTCATGGTAACTTAACAGCTGGCGCCAATAGCTGGTGAAGGTGACCGGATGTGCAAAGCTATGTTTTAAAGAAAGAAAAACTCTTTATTAGATGGTCCGAGGCGGGATTGAACCCACTCCTCCCGCACAGTTGGCCGCTGCGCCTCACCCAATGGCTTATCCCATGTGTTCTACAAATCGTGTGCGAGCCAAAAACAAACCAATTTCAATACAATTTGGATCATTTTTGGGTTGAACGCGATTTGTAGAACACATGGGTATGTCTTATTTTGTCGTATGCGATCTGCCAGTGAATTTCCTAACCGCTTACTCTAGTGCGAAATGTGCCAACAATTTTACTCATCCATTAACATTTAAAGCCCTTCACTGAAGTAGAATTTACCTCCACATTGACATTGATTGTTATTAACGCCTTTCAATCGAACGTATTGTTTCACAAATTGATGACCATTTTGCCATCTGACAGGCCAAACAAATTCTAGGTTGCAATGACATTCTGTTTGAATGTAAAAAAATAACAAAATGGAAAGAGAAAGAAATGCTCGTTGTTTTAATAAATATATTGGCCCGGCCCAGCGCACGATGCCCTAATATTAATAATGTTGTCGAATTGACATGTGAATGTGGGTTATTGATACTAAATAAATATCAGTTGGCAAACCCACAATCGTTTAACTCGATTCCATTTAGTTGCACATGGCGTATACGTAATCATTGCATTGCCATGTCCTAGGCAGGCAAATAGCGCGTATGTCACGTAGCTCAAACACAAATAAAACATCAATGCAAACACACAAGCACACAAATTGCTAGGGGTAGGTGGTACATGCAGAGGTAGGTGTGTTCCATTCAACACTGGCAGCGCGATTAGACAAAATTATGCTCAACATTTTCTACACGAAATCATTTCAGCTCGAGCCAAAAGAAAATGCATGTAGGTAGGTAGGTCGTTCGGCTGCAACGTCCCATAAAGAAAAGAAATTGAAATTCCCGGTCCAAGCTCCTTTTCTCCCTCTCTCTCTCTTCATCTCCCCCTCCAATTGCAATCCAAATTTATGCGCTGCTGAAAAGCAACGGCACCATTTTGCTGGCGCCGCAGCGCGATTTTATTTTCATTGCTTGCTTTATATTAGCGCACAGTCGAGTGGAAGCCAACCTATGGGTATTACAATATCTGCTATGCTTTTGAGTGCTCGCATAGTTATTCCTGCAGATATGTATGAGCACACACATCCACATGCCGGGCTGCGGGCAAATCCAAATTGTGTTTCGCTCGACGCGTTCGCAATGCAAATCGCTAAAAGGTAGCACACACAATGCAAGTCGAGGCCCCTTTTTTATATGCCATTGTCAGCGATTTGCCAGCTGAATGCGAGGAAACCATTTTTTGAATGCATTTCTGTTTAGTTACCGCGGGAGGGGTGGGAGGGTAGGCGACGTGCGTTGTCATGACAAATGTATTTAACTATTTTCGGTAAGTTTTTCTGTCGCTCGCACATTGACTGGCCCCAAAATGCTGCTTGCCATAACAAAACGTCAAAACGTAGCTATGGGACTTGTTACACATAATTTTCATTATGCTCAGATCCTTTGTGAGTTGAAAGTTGGGCGTAGCTCTGGAGGAGCAGAGGAGAGTGAAAGTGCGGGGGCGTTCGCTATTCACAAATAGTTGGCACGCATTTAGCATAAAGTAACAATGCTGGGCAGCAACAGCGGCACCGGCATTGTCACTACTTCCCGCTGGGTTACATATGCTTCCATTCCACAGTTTTTCCTTGGACTCCACTCGTTGCGATTCCCTTGTTGCTGATTTGTGTGCGAGCGTTTACATTTGGGGTATTGCCAAAACGCTAAGGGGATTTGTATGCACTTGCATGTAAAACAGGTCGCTCATTCACTCTGACTACCTGCAAGGTGTTTAAATCTAAATATGTATATGGATTAAAATCGAGTTGAGTATCATGTTATACGCTAGGACAATTTACAATAAAAACAGCATAGAATTTCAAGGACCAATTTTAATCAAATTTACATTTTAAGTATGGGCGATCGTAAAGAATCGAGAAAAATACATATTTTTAAATTTTAATTTGGTTCTGCCACCAAAACATCGTTCTAATTGATATTTACACAGTGTTGCTCGGCAGCAAACTGCCGTCGAAGTGCTTGTCTTGAAGCGCTGACTGCAGCTGGCTATCTGGCACTCAGTAAGTCCTGACCTTGGCAAGTATTTGGCTCGTAAGCATGTCAATTGCCGATTGATTGTGCTCGACCATTAGTGGGTCTATGGCTATGGCAAAATGGTTTGATTATGTACTCTTCAGTACAGAAGAATGCATCTCCGACCCTACAAAATATATGTATTCTCGATCAGTATTAACTGCCGAGTCGATATAGCCATGTCCTTGTGTCTGTCTGTCCGTAAAAACAAACAGATCTCAGAGATGGTAAGAGGTAGAGGTTCGACTTGTATGGGATATAAGCGCCTTATACTTGCAGGCAGATAAAGTTTGTTTTCAATTTTTACCACAAAAAACATCATATCTCCCACAGTTTTTTAAGATAGATGGTTTGTACCTTTTAGTATTCAGCAATATTAATCGATCCGCCAAGGTTTTGATAAAGATCGAATGAGCACAAAAAAGTTCGCTGCAGCAGCGCTACTTTTTACTGGAACTGCAGCAGCAAAATATGTAGTGTGAGGGTACTAATTATTTTGATAGTCAAACGACCTGTTGACCTTAAGATCTGCTCGCTTGCTGCACTTATAGCTCTGCTCTTGATCAGCTCGTCGGATGGGGTATGGTTCTTTCTCATCCTACCATAGCGGACAATACTAAGTGCACTGTCAGAGAAGATTAATCTATCAAACTTAGATTAAAATGATGGGGAAGACGAGGAACTAATATAAGATAGATTGGCATAGGGGAATTAGCTGGAACTTAACCCCGATCTCTACCCTCCCTACCATGGCAACACCTACTGAAGTTGGTTTTGGGTTGCCCCTACTGCTACTAATTGCTGATATTAATGTTTGGTTTGGCATTGGCACTTGTTTCGGCGACGGATCCTAGGGTAGCTAATCCTCTCGATCGTGCCGATCCATTCCGGCTCAGAATGATAGGGCGTCCAGTTGGCTTTGAATTGCTCCAACAAATGCTACTCCACTAGTTTCAACACTAGGAGGCACTGGCACAAGGCACTAAGAAAATAGAGAAATTAGATTTCAGCTGAAACACTACACTTTTTCCGTACCTGGCTAAAATTAATAAATCACAATTTCACTAAACGCTTTCCGACTGGCACAGCGTATTGAGGAAGGCTCTATCCAGTGTAGGGTATAATCCACAAATCGATTTATACTTATTATAGGAACTTTTATTAGATTTAATTAAATTTTGTAATTGTTGTTGCTCTTGTTCCTGCGTTTGTTTTTGTATTCCGGCTCAAAGTTAGCCAAAAATTTAAAACATGTTCCTATGGGGTTCCAAGGTCCACAAAATTGGTCCTACATAGCTCAGTTATTTTTTGACCTATCAAAAACATCATAGTTCAGTTCAGAATGGTGAGTATTAGGATTAATTTAAAAAAATTTGAAAATCGGTCAACAGATGCTCTCTCTTACCATTCATACGGACGGACGGACAGACAGACGAGATGTCAAAATAAAACAAGTGAGAAAGTCGGTCAAGCCCGAAATATTATACTCTGTACCTAGAGTAGGGAAATGCATTGCTGCTGCTGCGCTCATCTGTAAGTTTCTCTCAAACTTTCTCATCTTTCGGCAATAGATACATATTAATAATGACTAATTCTCTTTAAAAGGTACGAATCATCTATCTATAAAACTGTGGGGAGATATGACGTTTTCAAATTGCGGGGGGGGTGGAATGGGGCGTGGAAAAAAAGTGAAAATAAACTTGATCTGCCTGCGAGTATAAGAAGCATCTGTCTCATACATGTCAAACCTCTATCTCTTACCATCTCTGAGATCTGTTTGTTCATACGGACGGACAGACGGACGACAGACGGTCGGACAGATGGACGGACATATCGACTCGGCGACAAAATTATATACTCGGCTGTTGATGCTGATCAAGAATATATATATATATATAAATATTATACATTCTTTATAGGATCGGAAATGATTCCCTTCTCCCTGTTACATACTTTTGCAAAAACTTAATATAATCTATGTACAGGGTTGCCCATATTCGACGGACCCATTTTTTTTTTTAAAAATCAAAGAAAAAAATAAAAAATTTGGCGGTTGGCAATCTTAATCATTTAATTTGTTCCAAGTAGATTTGTTTACATCAATTTTTGAATATGATATCTCTCAAATGGCCGCCTCTGGCGTTGATGGCGTATTGTGCCCTTTTTGCAGCATTTTCCATCGATTTCGCCAACATTTCGGCCGGAATAGCGGCTATTTCTTCACGAATGTTGTCCTTGAGCTCTTCTACGGTCCTTGGCTTGTTAACGTAAACCTTTGACTTCAAATATCCCCACAAGAAGAAGTCAGGCGGCGTCAAATCGGGCGAACGCGTTGGCCAGTCCAAATCACCACTTTTCGACATCAAACGGCCCGGAAACAATTTCTTCAGAAAATCGATTGTGTGCGGTGGAGCGCCGTCTTGTTGAAACCAGAACTGCCTCATACGCTTTCGACGAATAATTGGCATCACAAAATTGGTCATCAAGTCGCGATAACGCTCCTGGTTGATGGTAACAGCATGGCCATTTTCATTTTGGAAGAAAAACGGCCCAATGACCGTTTTCGCACTAACGCCGCACCAAACTGTGACTTTTTCATCATGAAGAGGCACTTCTTGAATCTCCTTAGTTTTCAGTGGCGTAAATACGGCAATTTTGCTTATTTACGGTCCCATAATAAAAAAAAAAAAAAAATTAATAAAAAAACCCAAAATTAAAAAAAAAAAAACAAAACAACCCAAAAAAAAAAAAATAAAAAACATGACGAGGTGAGTGATTGCTTTGTCCGTCGTGCCGTCGTCTGTCTGTCTGTTTCTACGCGAACTCAAAAAAAATCTTTTTATGAACGCTGAAAAAAAAACAAAAAAAAAAAAAAAATAAAAAAAAAAAAAAAAAAAAAAAAAAAAATTTTTAAAAAAAAAAAATTTTTTTTAAAAAAAAAAAAAAAAAAAAAACAATAATATAAAAAATAATTTTAAAACTAAAAAAAATTTAATAAAATAAAAAAAAATTAAAAAAAATATTTAATAAAAAACTTGTAAAAAAAAATTTATTTCTTTTCGTTTAAAAGCACGTTTAGTTTTCACAATTGACTTGTTCTGTTGAATGTAAATTTCAACTATTTCAGAGCGCTCGCGTGGCGTGTATTGTTCCATGGTAAAAATCTGCTTGGACTGACGCTTCAAACGCGGTATGTCATTAAGCGATCTGACATCTCTGTCAAAAGTTATGGCGTTGCCAGATGGGTCCGTCGAATATGGGCAACCCTGTACCTTCGGTACAGAGAATAACGAGAAGACCAAGCTAACTTCGTCTTTGCCGAAGTTTTTATACCCTTGCAAATGTTTTAATACATTTGAGTTTAAGAACGCCGGCATTAAAACAAACAATTTTTAAATAAAACCCACTTTTCGACCGATAGTTCCTAGGACTGCTATAAGATATAGTCATCCGATTTTGACAAAAACTTCCAAATCTGTATAAAATCGTATAATATTAATAATCGCTGAAGTGAGACACGTTAAGATTAAAAACAAAAGTTTTTCTCATTAAAACCCACTTTTCGACCGATAGTTCCTATGGCAGCTATAAGATATAGTCATCCGAACCGGTCGGTTCCGACAAATTAGCAGTGTGCAGTAAAAAAAAGACTCTGTGCAAAGTTTCAGCTCAATAGCTTTAAAACTGAGAGACTAGTTTGCGTAGAAACAGACAGACGGACAGACGGACGGACAAAGCTCAATCGACTCAGCTCGTCACCCCGATCAAGAATATATATAGTTTATAGGGTCTTCTCACTAAAACAATCACTTATACCTTTCCCACTTATTTCTGATCGTTATCCTCCTTGTAATCATCTACTAATTTCATTCTCCATCCATTTTACTTTTGCAGTTGCCCGTTTCTGGCGACGCGAATTAATCCAGTTATTCCTATTGTGGGTGCCGTGCTCTATTTCTTTACGATGAGTTCCTTGCTGCGCACAACCTTCACAGATCCTGGTGTCATACCGCGTGCCTCTAATGATGAGGCTGCCTATATTGAAAAACAAATTGGTAAGTACTCCCTGGGTCCAAAGTTCTTGTCTTGTCCAGTCAAAGGCAATGTAGTCAAGGTCGTTTGCCTGTTGCCTGGGTGATGGTATGCCACGCCCCTCCACAGCCACGCACACACACACTCAAACAGTCGTTCATATTTGTTTTCACTTCATTAAGTTTGTGTGTGTGTGTGTGGAGCGAGGGGGAAGCACATAAAAAGTAATGAGCGTGGCATGACAGAATGAAAAAAATATACGTATAAAAACCATCAAAGCGAATGCTGCGTTGCCTTTGCACTAATGAGTTGCCGTTGTTGTTGTTGTTGCTGCTATTTTTTTTATTATTTTTATAAAATATTTAAAATGAGAAAACTTTTGCTCTTTGGCTTTACTTGCATGTCAACAACAACGTTCCGACCCGTTCCCGCATCCGTTCCTCTCCATTGCGATGCTGATGCTGCATTTCCACCGTCACGTATCCGTTTCGTGGCTCTGCAGAGGTGCCAAACTCGCTGAATAGTCCCACATATCGCCCGCCACCACGCACCAAGGAGGTCCTCGTCAAGGGGCAAACGGTCAAGCTGAAATATTGTTTCACATGCAAAATCTTTAGACCGCCGCGCGCCTCGCACTGCAGCTTATGTGATAACTGTGTGGATCGCTTCGATCACCATTGTCCCTGGGTAAGTCAAGGTCCTTGGCAGCCAGAAGGGGAGGCGGAAGGGAGGGGCCACGTGCCCTCAATGCCGAGTTTCGCATTAGAGGGAAGGCAGGCTGGCAGCCGCACATTCATTTCGGCGAATGTGGGCCACCCAGCAACACAAACAACAACTGTCACTTTCTGTTCTGTTCGCGGCGCTGACTTTAACCCAATTTCCAGCGCCAACCGCTGAGGTTGCTAATTTTTTAGTAAAAATAATTTCAGCAAAGCGCACGTCACGTTTCAAGCTGGAAAAAGAGCCACCCAGTCGCAAAAAGCGAATTTCCCGCAAGCGCCTAAAAGATGCAACAAGATGTGGCGGGGCAGAGCCAAGCAAACAAACCACTGCACACAGACACACATACAAATACCCAGTAACTAAAGTAGCCGCACTAGTATTCTCCCTGTGTGTGAGTGTGTAGGGATGGATGCTCCAACTATGGCTGCATCAAGTGCAACGCGCCTTTTTGGGTAAAGCATCGGCATCATTGCTGTTGAATACTCTGACAAATATAATTACAGTGAGAATACTTGAACACAGTTCACGCGAATACCGACAGTCGCCCTCCTAACTTTGCCGAGAAAATATCTTAAGATTCTTGTTTAGACATCAAAATTCCAAGCTTAAAGTCTTAAAAACTCGATACGATTCTTTATAAGGGTTTGGGTCCTGTAGGTAAAAGTTCCCTTTTTGAAAAACCGATTGTGTGATTTGGCTTTCTTCAATCAAGTGTCTTGATGGCTAAAAAATCCACCGAATCTCCCAATCTTTTCTTTAAAATCAGAATTCTTACCAATTGCCACCGATCCAATCGGAAACGATCAAAGGCCCGTTTATTTATATAATTCGATCAAAAACGATTTAATTCAGAAGTTCATAGTTTTAAATTAAATCATTTTTTATAGCTTAAGTACAGAGCATCTTGAATGAAGTCGCAGTATCATTTTTGGAGCCTATCTAAATCTCTTAGAATAGTCTTAGAGCATTCTCAGAGACCTTACTCAGCTACCGATAATGCGCTTTGAGAATCAGCATGTCCCTGCCAGTTCGTTCGTTAAAAACAGCTAAGAAATTCTCAAAGAGAACTCCTTGTGCAAAATATGCATTTTTTTATAGCTTGTATATTCAAGAATATTGCCCCAAAGGATTTTTGGAAATTCGAAATACTTTAGAAGATATAGCCTTTTTGTCGACCAATGTTTTGCCTAATACAAGTAATTTTCTAATTACTTTAAACTTTAAGCGCATTTATCTCGAAACCACGTTTTTCGGACCGGCGGCCATGATATCTTCAGTTGCACTAAACCGATTTTGATGATTCAAAGTGAAATCGACTCAGAATAGTCACCATTCTGGTCTGACCCTCACTCATAATTTTAAAAAACAAGAAGTTTACTATTTTTTGTTACACTAAAATACAAAAAATTGATTTTTCTCAGGGTCAGACCAGAATGACATTTATACTGATTATAACCCCGTTTTTATACCCTTGGAGAGGTATATTGAAATTGTCTGGATGTTTGTAACGCACAGTAGGAAGCATCTCCGACCACATAAAGTATATATATTCTTGATCAGCATGACGAGCTGAGTTGATATAGCCATGTCCGTCTGTCCGTCTGTCTGTCTGTCTGTTTCTATGCTATCTCCTCCGTCAGTTTTAAAGCTATCGTAACCAAACTTTTCACGAAGTCTTCTGGTACAAAAACGGTGCACATTTGTCGGATCCGGCCGGATCGGATGACTATAACATATAGCTGCCATAGGATCGTTTGAAAAAGTAGTTTTAGAGAGAAAAACTTTTTTGTTTTCAATGCTATCGCTCCCAACCCTCGTTCTTATAAGTTTTCTATGATTTTACATAATTTCACCGAGATTTATCAAAATCGGATAACTATATAGTATAGCTGCCATACAAAAGATAGGTCTGAAAAAGTCTTACTGAGAAAAACTTTTTGTTTCCAATATCGCTCCCAACCCTCGTATTTATAAGTTTTCTACGATTTAACATAATTTCACTGAGAAATTAAAAAAAAAAACAAAAAAAGCCAAAAAAAACTAGGTCTGTTTTTGGAATGCTATTGCTCCCAAACTTTTTACAGATCAATATTATATGCTACCACACTATTCTGTCAAGTTTGATTCAAATCGGATGACTATAGCATACAGCTGCCATAGGAACGATCGGTCAAGAAATGAATATTATCTGTTTCAACACAATTTTGGAGAATTTGATCAAAATCGGTGAATATATCCTATAGCCATATAACTAACTGGCAGCATATATCATGCTCCAAGGGTATATAAACTTCGGTCGAGCCGAATTAGTTTTTTAGTTTTTAATTCACACAACCTGGAGACGTGGGATCATCGCCGTCAGCACTATACCATCTTTTTGTTTGGACACCCACTTTGACGGCCGAGAAATTTTTGAACAGCCCTCGTATCGAAGACGTAAAATTTTGTTTGTTTACTTTAATCTGATTGTAACATAACGAAAATACGCAATTGGAAAACTCCTTGCGTTTTCTAATACAAAAAAAGCCTCGACATGGAGAATATCCCCTTAAGGATCGAGCTAAATCTCAAAGAGAATGGAGCACACAATAAAAAAAACTTATGAATTCAAAGAAGACCACAATACAAACCAAAAATAATTTTGAGAAGTTTGTTTATGTAAGCAAAGGCAATATAATTCTGTATAATTTCACAAAATAAAAAGCTTTACCGATGCCAACCAGCCCTTTTTGTGTCGCCAGTTTCTCGGAGCAGTGTTCTTAAATATGTTCTGAGGACTCCTCCTTCTTTTCACAATGTCTGCATAGTTAGGTGTTTGCTATTCACAGCTTATACAGGTGGCTCCGCAGTCTGCCGAGGCCCGTGGAGCCCTGTCAGGATCATGAGGGCATTCTTTCCTTGTTGGATTCATTTTTAAAACCTTTTGTGGTTGTGGTTCCCTATTAATGCTTTTGCTTGTCATCCCTCTGGTGTTTACCCAGGGGCTGTTTTAGGAGTCCGTTTATGGTGTTGACGTATGGCCATGCCGCAGAGGGTTCTCTACCTACCATTGCGGTGGCTGGCACCCTGTACGTGCCAGTTTGTCGGCTATTTCATTTCCGGGGAAGTTGTGCCCGGTGTTCAGCGTAGGGCTGGTTTATCCTGCTGCCTAGTTGGTGTAGTTTGTTCTTTGCCTCTAAGACAAGCTTAGAGGTGAACTTATTGCTGCTAAGCGCTTTGAGCGATGCTTGGCAATCGTAGAGGATAGCGTTTTTCTCTATTATGGAAGTTTTTCTCCATATTAAGGTCTGCACAACTGGAGATGGCACATAATTCGGGTTGCAATATGCTTACAAATTGTCTTATTGCCTCAGTCCTTTTTGTTTCCAGCCCTGCGACTCCAGTTCCTTGGGGCATCAGGGACCACATCACACTTTGTGTACCACTTAATTGTGTGTGGTAGCAAATACATAATCTGGATGGTCACTGAAAGTCGCTAAAAGTCATTAGTGTTACCATTTAACCCGTAGATTGTTATCGTTTCGGAATGCTTTTGGCTCTGTTTTTGAGGCTGCAGATTCGACAATGCTGCGGCCTAGTGTGACTAGTTTGTTAGATGATTTTTTTTTAAAATTTTGATAACATTAGAAATAGGTTATATTTATTTCTTCAAGTATGGCTTTAGTGTTTTTGCTGTTTTCTAATTATAAAAGTAAACTACTTACATCCTCTTTACACTAAAGGATTCTTAATATTAAAATTGACAAAACGAGAAAACGGTATATGCCGAAGTTCGATGTGTTTAGAACAGTGTTGCCCAAATGTCATTTTTCCTATCCCGTGTGATAGGAAGTCATAATTCTGCCAGCGTCGCAGCCGACACACGCATAAAGAGAGAGAATACGTGTGCTCTATAAAATGCACGCACACACATATGTGTGTTTGTTTGTAGCCTATATTTGACATAATGGCTTTTACTTCGTGTTGCTCGGCTACACACACAATCGCAAAGCTTGCTAGTGTGTGTTTGGGCACCACTGGTTTAGAAGCAAGTAAAAGATTTACAGACAAGAATGTTGGAGTCATACAGGGCTTACTTCGGCTGTACCGAAGTTTATATACCCTTGGAGCATGATATATGCTGCCAGTTTTTATATGGCAATACGATATATTCATCAAAAAGTTTTTCTCACTAGAACTACTTTTTTGACCGATCGTTCCTATGGCAGCTATATGCTATAGTCATCCGATTTGAATCAAACTTGACAAAATTGTGTGGTAGTATATAATATAGATCTGTACAACGTGGGAGCGATAGCATTGAAAACAAAAAAGTTTTTCTTACTAAGACTTTTTTTTCAGACCTATCTTTTGTATGGCAGCTATACTATATAGTTGCCCGATTTGCATAAAACTTGCTGAAATTATGTGAAAGCATAGAAAACTTATAAATACGGGGGTTGGGAGCGATAGCATTGAAAACAAAAAAGTTTTTCTCACTAAAACTACTTTTTCAACCGATCGTTCCTATGGCAGCTATATGCTATAGTCATCCGATCCGGCCGGTTCCGACAAATGTGCAGCGTATTTGTACCAAAAGACTTCGTGCAAAGTTTGGTTGAGATAGCTTTAAAACTGACGGAGGAGATAGCATAGAAACAGACGGACAGACGGACAGACGGACATGGGGCTATATCAACTCAGCTCGTCATGCTGATCAAGAATATATATACTTTATGTGGTCGGAGATGCTTCCTTCTGTGCGTTACAAACATCCGGACAATTTTAATATACCCTCTCCAAGGGTATAAAAAATCAAAGAAAAAAATAAAAATTTGGCGGTTGGCAATCTTAATCATTTAATTTGTTCCAAGTAGATTTGTTTACATCAATTTTTGAATATGATATCTCTCAAATGGCCGCCTCTGGCGTTGATGGCGTTTTGTGCCCTTTTTGCAGCATTTTCCATCGATTTCGCCAACATTTCGGCCGGAATAGCGGCTATTTCTTCACGAATGTTGTCCTGAGCTCTTCTACGGTCCTTGGCTTGTTAACGTAAACCTTTGACTTCAAATATCCCCACAAGAAGAAGTCAGGCGGCGTCAAATCGGGCGAACGCGGTGGCCAGTCCAAATCACCACTTTTCGACATCAAACGGCCCGGAAACAATTTCTTCAGAAAATCGATTGTTATGCGACTTGTGTGCGGTGGAGCGCCGTCTTGTTGAAACCAGAACTGCCTCATACGCTTTCGACGAATAATTGGCATCACAAAATTGGTCATCATGTCGCGATAACGCTCCTGGTTGATGGTAACAGCATGGCCATTTTCATTTTGGAAGAAAAACGGCCCAATGACCGTTTTCGCACTAACGCCGCACCAAACTGTGACTTTTTTCGTCATGAAGAGGCACTTCTTGAATCTCCTGAGGATTTTCAGTGGCGTAAATACGGCAATTTTGCTTATTTACGGTCCCATTTGACACATTTCGGTCACATTTTTTAATTTTTAAAAGCACGTTGAGTTTTCACAATTGACTTGTTCTGTTGAATGTAAATTTCAACTATTTCAGAGCGCTCGCGTGGCGTGTATTGTTCCATGGTAAAAATCTGTTTGGACAGCTCTGTAACCGTTTTCGATTTCAATCAGATCATGCGGAATCGGAATTAGTAGCTGTTATCGTTTCCGAAAAACGATCAAGTTGTTAGGTTTCAAAAGTTTTGCCGTTGAGCCAGTGGAATGAAAGCTAATTGACCATTTTATGTCACTTCTCTCTATATTGAATATTTTTATTTTTGTAAGTAAAATTCTGTAAAGATTTTGATATCTATGTATATATTAGGCTGCCTTCACATTGTTCGACACATGAGACAGTGTTTGGACCTTACTTAGATATATTTTGTGAATCTTGTATCGGTATTTTCAAATTCGAGTACCTGTTACCCTACCAAAGTCTTAATTTTCGTTTACCTTGTCAAAAGGTAGTGAACTAGGTAATTTTCCAAGAATTGATATCACTTGTTGTTTTGTATCATCTCTACACTTTTAGGATTTTGAGGAATTTCGGTCACACTAGTTACAGGCATTCATTTCCAAGAAATACTCAAAAAATAACAGATTTCCGTGCGACAACGTTGCATTGTGAAAATTAGTGCAAAAATTTTATTAGCATTGTGTCGTAAAGTTTAAACCTTATTATTGTTTACAATGAATGATCAGGCACTAAATAATGAAGGGATTAAAGACTTACCGAATGGAACATTTTTCAACCCAAATGACAAATGTCAACTTTGTGTAAACATGGCCAATATTGTTGGAATTCGTTTTGTTATGTTTTCCGTATTCATTTCAAATAAAAACATGATTTTAAATTTACCTTAAGGTAAAAGTACCTTGTTTATACCTTTGTACTGGGAATTTCGGATACCTTTTACCTTACCTAGGGTATATTTTTTTGACATTTACCTAGGTAAGAAAATCGAGTACCTTTCAATCACTGCTCAAAATTTTATGTAGCGAAACCAACAACGAAAAGACTGATACCTACTATTCAGCTGAATTACAATTCGAAAACGATTCAAACATTCATTCGATTTCTATTTTACTTGGAAACGGGAACATCATAATGAAAACGATTCGGAATTACAATCGTTTTACTTTTTTAATTCACCTGGGAAATGGAACAGACCTGATATTCTTGGTTAGGTTAGGTCTTACTAGCTACCCTTCAGTCTACTCCCCAGTTCTAAATTTATCTGTGCTGAATTCAGACCTTAAAAGTTAGAATTGCTCCAATTCATGACTGATTTCAGTACTTTTTACAGAACTACCCATTAAACTTATGCAGGAGTTCAGTACCAAAATCCATACCTAATAGAAGCGAAACTGCATAACTAAAAAGCTTGTAAGGTTTCCCTTATTGCAGGTGTGGCCAGTGGTCATAGTCGAATTAGATTACTAAGGATGTTTAGATTAGATTAGATTACTAGGTATCTTTATCTTCACTTTCAATTAAGAATTTGTTAAGCGTGTCCTGCACTTCAAATCTCATATTGACAAAAATCGTCTTAAATTTGAGGGACAGTTAATTCCCTTAAAACCAACATGGCTGAATTTCTGCTAAGCTGTCAAAATATCTGGCCCACTGTGCAGAGGAAGGAAAATATTGATTTGGGTTTTCTTAACCCTAAATTTGTCGGCTCAAAAGTTTTTTATTTGATATCTGCCTTTTGATAGGGTGTAAAACTTTCGTCGATCCCATGGAGGCTGCTGCCGGCGCCCCTGATGAGTGGGTTTTGAATTTTTCATTTGCTGGCGCAAGCGTTTTGTGGACCCCCAACGCAGGGCCCCACAGCCGCTGCCTTCATTAAAAGCCGCTGCCAGCCAGCCTGAAGGTCGTCGTCTTTTGCCTTTTGGGCATTCGCTATTTGCTGTTGCCTTTCGCTTTAAGCAGCAGCAGCAGGCGGCAAAAATTAAGGTATTTCTCGTGGCGCGTGGAGCGTAATTTCATTTTGGCACACATTCTGTGTGAAATGCAATTAACCTTATTGTGTGTGTAGTGTTATGGGTGGTATTATGTGCAAAGATTGTTAACAGGATCTCGCCACTCTCTCTCTATCTTTATCTTTGTTTCATTGCAGGTGGGAAACTGCGTGGGCAAGCGTAATTATCGGTTCTTTTATTTGTTTCTAGTCTCACTGGCATTTTTAGCTGTATTTATATTCTCATGCTCTGTGACGCATTTAGTTTTATGTGAGTATATCACCTTGGGGTAGGTATGGCATATCCAATCATAACTTCCCTTCCATCCCTCCCGAGCAGTGATGAAAACCGAACAGGAGGTCTTCGAAGTAATAAAGAAGGCGCCCTTTACTGTGATTGTTGTGTTCATATGTTTCTTTTCAATATGGTCTGTCATTGGGCTGGCTGGATTTCACACATATCTGACCACAAGCGACCAGACGACGAACGAGGATGTAAGTGGCCTGTCCAAATTAATCTAACGGATAAACAAACTAACGTAGGACCTTCATTCTTTCTTTTATCCGCAGCTCAAAGGCTCATTCTCCTCAAAGGGTGGACCACGCACTCAAAATCCTTATTCGCGCGGTAACATTTGCCTCAATTGTTGTCACATCCTGTGCGGACCCATGACACCCTCACTGATTGATAGGTGAGTATGTGGGGAATGTTTTAGGCATATATAACACAGTGCATTTCTCTAAAGATCCCCTATAGAAGACTCTTGATTCTTATTCACGGGACTTATGTAAGCACCTATCATATTTAATTAAAGTCACATATTTAATTAAAGGCGTAGCGTTTCGTAGTTTAAATATGATTAAAATCGATGAGAAACCATAAAACAAAATTTTGGTAGAGAAAAACTATTATACAATAACAAAACATTTGTCCAAACTAAAATAAAAAAACCAAAAACTGTAAAAAATCGATCTTAATTTTTTATAACCTTGAACCTTTTTTCTAAAGAAAGCTCTGGTCGAGTTTATAAAGGATTAATTCTCTAGCCCGGAAGTCGAAGAAATAAATAGTGATCCAATACGAACTTTTTTTATAAATACAAAGAGAAGAAGCCAAAAGCTAACTTCGGCTTTGGCGAAGTTTTTATACCCTTGCAAATGTTTTAATACATCTGAGATTAAGAACGCCAACATTAAAAAACAAACAATATTTCTTAATGAAACCCATTTTTCGACCGCTAGTTCCTATTGTAGCTATAAGATATAGTCATCCGATTTTGACAAAAACTTCCAAATCTGTATAAAAGCGTATAATATTAATAATCGCTGATGTGAGACACGTTAACATTAAAAACAAAAAAGTTTTTCTCATTAAAACCCATTTTTCGACTGATAGTTCCTATGGTAGCTATAGGATATAGTCATCCGATTTTGACAAAAACTTCCATATCTGTGTAAAAGCGTATAATATTAATAATCGCTGAAGTGGGAGACGTTAACATTAAAAACAAAAAAGTTTTTCTCACAAAGACCCACTTTTCGACCGATAGTTCCTATGGCAGCTATAAGATATAGTCATCCGATCCGGTCGGTTCTGACATATTAGCAGTGTGCAGTAAAAAGAGACTCTGTGCAAAGTTTCAGATCGATAGCTTTAAAACTGAGAGACTAGTTTGCGTAGAAACAGACAGACGGACAGACAGACGGACGGACAAAGCTCAATCGACTCAGCTCGTCACCCTGATCAAGAATATATATAGTTTATAGGGTCGGAAATGAGTATTTCTATGCGTTGCAAACTTCTGGGCAAAATTATAATACGCTTTGCAAGGGTATAAAAATGGAAGTGGATGATGGAATATTTAGTTCAAAAGTGTTTCTATTCATGTAAACTTCGACATAAAAACTGATTTTCCTGCGTTCTGGAAATCGGCCTTTAAAGATAATTTTATTCAAATGTTGACCGCGACTACGCCATAAACGGTCCATTCGGATGATCCAATTGTAGAGCACTCTTTCCAGCATGGCTACGGGTAATGTTGGTTTTCAAGTCTTGGATCTTAGCTGGCTTATGGACGAAGACTTTTGACTTGACGTAACCCCACGGGAAAAAGTCCAGTAGTGTGATATCACATGATCTAGGTGGCCAGTTAACAGGTCCGGAACGCAAAATAAGCTGCTTACCGAAATGATTTCTCAATAAAGCCTTTGTTTCGCGCACGGTGTGTGCCGTAGCACCGTCTTGCTGTAACCAACATCAAGGGCTTCTATTTCAGGACACAAAAAGTAATTTATCATGGTGCGTTAGCCCTCGCCATGTTATGTTCTGTCCGGCCTCATTTTTAAAGAAATGCAGACCGACGACACCAGCAGCCCATAAACCACACCAAACAGTACATTTTTGTGGATGCAACAGTAGTTCGAGAGTCTTTTCGGGCTGCTCATCAGCCCAAATGCGACAATTTTGTTTGTTTTGACGTATTCAATAAGCCAGACATGCGCTCTTGCAGAGTCCATTGAGGACGTTGGTGTGGTGTGAATCTTTCCATGATGTTTGTCAAACAATCCTTAACAAAAATAATATGACAAAATGATACCAGCACGTGATATCTGAAACAAGGATTTGGAATAATTGTGTTTCATGTGAAACTATACTGTGCATAATTTGTTTCTGATACCTGTTCAGAATATTCTTCTGAACACGCCCAATGATTAAATAGATAAAGACCGTTTTGAATTCTTAATAAATAAAAATCTGGAAATATCTTTTCCATTTTTTTAGCGAGCTTCACGATGGGACGGACATGTCTTCATAAAAATTTATTAAAAATCTAAAAAAATGGTAATTAAATATTATTATGTTACTACAAATACCAATCAGAATTGGTCCATATCTCAATAGTCATTTTATCCTATGATATCCAGCATAATACAACCGCATACAACCGAGTTACAGCGTCATTCCCATAAGCAACTTCCACGTGTTTCCAAGAAAAACAGATCAAATACAAATAGGCTCAATGAAAAATAAAGATGAATTTCACTTCACTTTTGCTTAATTTAAATACTTTGTATAGCAACGCTATGTTTCTAAAAAGTCGTTTGTGTTTTCCAATTATTTACCATGCCGTCTTATGTGAAAACTTTAAAGATCGATAAGAAAATTGAAAAGATATTGGCAGTTTTTTTCTAAAGGGTGATTTTTTAGCATCTTTTATTTGGGCAACACTGTTTTTGGCAGTTGAGCTGTTTTCATGCCACAAGTTACTGTCAAACATGTTCAGTTTGGTCTATAATTTAACCATAAATCGACTTACAAACGAACAACGCTTGGTGTTTGGTGACAAGCCCGCACTAGTTGACGCACTGGAAGCCAATATTGAAGAATTCGTAAAATACCGGCCGATATGTTGGAGGGAGTAGGCCAAAATTCGACCCAGCCCATTAACCATATGAGGTACAGCCGCGGTCAACATTTACATGAAATCATCTTTAAACATTAAATTATATAGATCGATCTATCGATCAATCAAATCCGAATCTCTTCATCTAAATAATTAACCCAAAACAATATTGTCGCTTTACAGATAAAGTCATTCAATTTTATTCGAAAATCATTAGATATTTCCATAAACTTTATTTAAAGAACTTGGTATTAGGTGATGCTAACATAAGTCCAAAGTTTAAGAATTTTTGGGGAGAATTTGAAAGGTCGATGTTTAACTTTCTTAATTTCTTCTTTAGACGCGGCATAGCCACCGATGAGTACATACAACAGATGCATCATCAGTCCAGTCCGCGGCACGCGCTCAGCGATGTAATGAGCGCCTCACATATGGTCACCACCACACAGCCCACCATAATGAGTGGCATCAGTGGAGCCGGCGGTGGCATCAGTATAGGTGGAGCGGAGCTTAAGCCCCGCTTCTACGACGAGGTAAGCTTTTTCGCAATCTCTGGCACCCGAGCACCAAACTTTCACCACTGAATCGATATCTAAATGTCTCGGCACTCTGCTTGCTTAATCCTTACCAAAACTCTCTCTGAAGATGAACTTTTCTGCACCTGTTTTTGATGCTCAATATTTTTTCTACTCCTTCTTTTTTGTGTTTTCTTTTTTTGGGCCATGTTCTTTTTGGTAACAACAAACAACTACAAAAAAAATACACCACCAACAACTACAACAACAACCATCAACCACAAATCACAACACAACTACAATCCATATATCCAGTCTAATCCCTCCTCCTCGACACTGGAGGGAAATGGCGTACCAGCAGCAGCTGCAGCAGCCGCTGTCAATGGAAATGGCTTTGATCATCCGCCGCCCAGTTATGACCTGGTCCAAAACGGTAAGTCCCGCAAACAGCACCAAAAGTGCTCACTGCAAACACTGCTGCCTGCCAGCGCCCAGCACCAGTTCAAGGCCAACAAACACAAACAACTCAAGCACCACCAGCAGCAGCTGCATCAAGAGGTGCATCAGGTTCATTCGCCTTCGCTCATACGTTCACCGGCTACCTCTTCGTACCGGCTGAACCTGAAGCGCTCACTGCATCTGCCGCTGACGCCGTCGTATGATGATGTGCGCAACTCGCCGCTGCCCCTGCTTCACCATCATGTGCACGCCCAGCAGACGACGGCCATAGGCAGTGTATCGGCGGCCACAGCAACGGCCACAGGCGGAGGCTCTTCCTCCTCCACAACCGCGCCCACCTCAGCCTCGTTGGCCGCACCACTGCCGCCGCCGCTGGCCCCCCGGCGTCCCTCGACGCTGCAGCTGCAGGGCAGTGGAGCGGTCTCGGCCAGCAACACTACACTAACAACTATACAAACCCTGGCCCCCCCACCACCGGCGCCCGACTACAAGTACTTCTCTCCGCAACGCACTACCAACTATCCCTTTCCCAAGCAGGCGCGCAGTATGCGCCGCCAGTCAACCCAGTCGGTGGACTCGCAAAAGGTCAACATCGCCGGCTACCATCCGCTGCCCATGCGGGCGCGCTACAAGCATGAGGAGGTCATGTTCGAGCTGAAATCACCGACCAATCGGCTGACCATTCGCGAATGCGACTTTGGCGGTGGCGGTGAGCCCTGCGACGATGATCAGTCAATAAAGGACAGCCAGATCTTTCGTGTTAGTAAACGAAATCTTTATATGAATCACCGGTCGCCGTGGAAGGAGCGCGACCGCTACTCGAACCTCTACGAGTACTCGTTCAACATAGATCTCAACTCGATTATCGAGGATGCGGCGGGTAGCGACTCGTCATAGTACGCAGCTCGCAGCTCCCAAGCAAACACTGCCGCCGACTTTGGTCACCTTGAGGTGCTCCATGTCGCACTTGACTACATTGATTGGTTGTTAAACGCTGTACATAAGGGTGGGGTCTGGCCCGCCCAATTCCTACTAATTTCAGGCTACTGCTAGGCAGCTGGGCAACAGGGACAGCGGGCCAGGCACAATAGTTATACAATATACTCGTATGTAGTGGACGTTCTTAAAGGCTGTGATAGATATATTGAATGATTGTATACAATTTTGCCAAATGAGGAATGAGAAAGGTAATCATACAATTGGTTTCCTATTTTTAATTTCGCCAGAAATTTGCGGATTGAGAAAGGGCTTCGAAATTTGCCTTAACTCGACGAATTAAAAAAATTTTGGTTAAGCTTGGGTTAATGCAGATATATTTAAAGAATGATCCTTTAATGGTTTTGCATCAGAATTTTTAAAATATTTCCGAAAGCACTCTCCTTTTTGGATAATAGTCTAGGTCATCCACATCCTATATTAAAGTCTTATTATAAAAGTAAAAATTTCTTTCACTTAATACAGCAACACTGCTGCATCAACAGAAGGTAGAACTTCTAAACAACAAATTATATCAGTTCCATCTCAAAAATTTCTCACACGAACTTCCCATTCAAAAATTCCCAATTGGCATATTTGCACACCGTCAAAACAATTTTACATTCATAAGGGTAATGAAGCTGTGCTCGAAAATAACATTGGGCCGTCCCCCCATTATTTAATTCAAGCAACTGGAAGAAAGGTTGATCAGATTTAAAGTTAGTTTGTATCAGTCTGCAGCCACAACTTCCCAATCGCCCATTGTTAAACTAAGGGCTTAGTCCTTATGCTCCTTTATAAAAGCCAAGCAAATTTCGCTGTGGACATCTGTTCGATGCTTTCCCCTTTATAATTTATTTTAATTATAACAATTTTTGATGAATAATAAAATGTACCAACATTTGAGCGGCTTCTCGTCATTATTTTGGCTTCGGCGTTGCCACTTTGTTGAACTCAAATTGGCAGCAATCGATTTGCAAATTCCACAATAATAAAGCAAAAGATCAACGGAAAAATTAATGCTAGTTAATCTAATTTTTTTATTTGATTTTAACACAAAAATCGCTATTGTATTAACTTTAAAACGAAGTTCGATTAACTTCGAAATTCAAATGTTAAAAGTTGGCACCACTGAAATACTAGCGATTTGGTGAGTTGCAGTGAATGCCCAATTTCGCAAAATGCTTATTTAGTAAACATGTTAAATGTATAATTTTTTTGATGTAGATTATTCACAAATTGAACACTATTTATGAATCAATAAGGCTTATTTATATTAACATGTATTTTAGGGGCTTATTTAAGCAAGTCGACGACTTAAGAGTGCGCGATTTGCAAATCCTTCGAAAACAGGCTCTGTGGCAGGGCGATATCAAAGTCGAGCGAATTTAGAGCGAAAGTGATATCTGTGGCACCCCTGATACATAGAATAGATTTCCATTTCCGTTTGTACGTCAACTTATGTTTGTAAAAGGTTTTGTTTTGGCTCTATAACTTTATTTTATTTTGTATAGTATGGTTGGCCGGTTATCCGGTTGTCCCGAAGCGATACGTCCCAAAGTAATTGTTTCGGTTAAAGGTTTTAATTCTAAATAGGACTCACCTTCGATATGGTATTCGTAATTTTTTGTTGGTACTGCGTAGTACCACCGATACATGATTTTTATACCCGTGGAGAAGGTAAAAAGTGATTTTTTAAGAGCTTTAGGATATTTTCAAAAAAATATACAAATTCAGAAAAATGCATGAAATCTTTATTTGAATCTGAAAAATGACCGTGGCCAAATGGTCTATCCGCTTAGCCAATTTTGGCATACTCTTTCAAACATTTCGGCCGGTATCTCACGAATAAATGCTTCAATGTTGTCTTCCAATGCGTCGATTGAAGGGCTTGTCGAAGACATGAGCTTTAACATAGCCCCACAAAAAATAATCTAAGGGCGTTAAATCGCACGATCTAGGCGGCAATTGACCGCTCCCGAACGTGAAATAAGATGTTCGCCGAACTCGCCTCTCAATAAGTCCATACCCGATTCCGCGATTCCGTGGGTTGGCAATCCGTGACCAAGTCGGAACTCGGGTCGGCACCGGGACGAAGACCTGATTTTCGGGAGAACCTTGGGCAACAAAAAAGTTGGATATCATCTCACGGTAGCGCTCACCATTCACAGTTACGTTACTCGCATCATCTTTGAAGAAGTACGGTCCAATGATGTCACCAGACCACAAACCGCACCAAAGTATGACTTTTTCTGGATGCATTGGTAGCTCTTGCAATGCTTCTGACTGATATTCACTCCCAAATCGACAATTCTGCTTATTTACGTACCCATTGAGCCAAAAATGAGCTTCGTCGCTGAACACAATTTTTCGGTAAAAAAGTGGATCTTCGGCCAACTTTCCAAGAGCCCATTCACCAAAAATTCTACGTTGCGGTAGGTCGTTCGGCTTTACTTGCACCAGCTGTATTTTTGAAAGGCTTCACACCCAAATCCTTCCGCAAAATTTTCCACGTTGTTGAGTAACAGAGGCCCAATTGCTGTGAACGGCGACGTATCGATAATTGATGGTCATCATTTACATGGCCGATACAGTGCGATATTTTCTTCAGTTCGCACTCTACGTAAGCGTGTTGGTGGTTTAATGTCAAACAATGTAAATTTGGTGCGAAATTTAGTCACAATAGCCCGAATAGCCGATTTAGTGGGTCGATTAATACTACCATAAAGGAAGAAGCGCGCGATGAACTTTCTTAACAGAGCACGCATTTTGATAATAAAAATTAAATAATTTGCAAGCGTTGTACGTTTGTAAGACGATTCATGGTTAAATTATAGACCAAACTGAAGATGTTTTGACAGTGAAACAAAACACGAAACGTGCGTGAGCTGTTTAATCAGTGTTGCCCAAAAGATAATAGTAGAAGCATCACCCTTTATATTAAAATTTTCCGGATGTTTTTAACGCATAGACCGAAGAATCTCCTGCAAAAAATTTGGTACGCCAAAAAAAGATTATTTTTGCATGAAGTGTCAAAATTGACGATAATGGCAAATAGAGCTTATTTGAGAGAAGATTTACCCCAAAATTTAAGCTTTTGGAGTTTTTTGAAAAGTTCTACGCTAAAAAGTGTTATATTGTGAATTTTTAAAATTTTAAATAATTCGAAACCAGTTTAAGATAAAGCATTTTGAATTTTTTTCAAAAATGTTCAGGATTAAAAGCGCTTTTAAAAAAATTTTTACATAACTTAGTTAGCACGAAAGATGCATTCTTCAAAATTTCTCAAAAAAATATATGTAAAAGCCCCATCTTTTACAAACATTTTGCTTCCTGAAATATCGGTATGAAAATTAGCATTTTTGTCATGCTATCTCAAAATGTCAGTATGGAAAATTTGTCAAAAATTTCTAATAAATTTTTATTTTTGGTTCTTAATTTGCCCAAATATCTTTTTTGAGCTATTGAATAATATTTTAGGACCCAGAAATAAACGCTTTGGCTTTAAAGCTTACAGAAAAAGTTTTAAAAAAAAGACTTCCAATGCCTTCGTCTTGGTATTCCCTGGACACTGATTTCAAATTATTCAATCGGTAGAGAATTCAAGCAGCGACCTCTATTGGCACGGTGTGTAACACCACCGGGCGTGCTCGACTGTTCTTTTCTTTCCTGTTGCACTTCTTGATGTCGTCTTGACTTTAAGTGAGGAATCATTCACAGGAACCGCGTGATAAATCCCAAGCGTCCCTTTGATAGTTTTACAATTTTCGAACCTGGTTTTCAAATATTTTATACACTGTTGGTAATCTTTTGTGGTGCAAAAAAAACATTAATGGTTTTGAAATGATCATTTGCCCATTGATAAAGGTTTTCAGCTGTAAGTATTTTGTTTCTTGTTCCTTGCTGCAGGCAGTATTGCCGGGCAAGCCGTTTAACCGCTCCCCTTCCAAATCACAAGGAAAAATTATGTGGGAACCCCTTTAAAAAAGTTGACCACCGTACGTGGGCAAATTAAGAACCAAAATAAAATTTATTCGAAATTTTTGACAAATTTTCCATACTGATATTTTAAGATAACATGACAAAAATGGCTATTACTTGCACAATTTTCAAGCTACCGCTATCTTCAAGCACGCAAAATGTTTGGAAAAGATGGGGCTTTGACATATATTTTTAGGAAGAACGTCTTTTAAGTTTTTGAAAAAATACTTTTTTTGTCAAGAAAGGTAAAAACAAAAAAAAATGTTTCAAAATATTTCTTAAAAGGGCTTTTTAATCCGTATTGAAAAACCAACCACTTTAAGGCTATGTAGATTTAAAAAATAAAACACATTATATTAGTATATTTGTTTTAATTTTATTTTATTTCTTTAACCTTAATTAATATTTGAAAAAATAAAATTTTAATTAGTAAAATATTTGTTTTAAAAAGAATTCGTCAACAAAAGCAAAAATTTTAAGCACAAATCAAGAAAAAAATTTTATATTTGGGCCAATTAAGTCAAATTTTTAACCTCCTCATTGCGAAAAAAAATTACACTTTGAAGGTGGGCAGCCCTTGCTCTCAATTGCTCCCTTTGCTCCAAGATTATTGTTGGCATTCGGCGTCAGTCAGTCTTACACAAGACGCACAATGACGGCGCAACAGCTGCATTTTGGGCGATCGAGACTCGCTGATAACTGTTGTTTTTTCTTTTGTTGTTTTTGGGGTGCTCCCAAACTCCAATTTCTTTCCCATCCATGGACTAGCGCATTTCTATTGTTCCAAATTTTGCGCAGAATTTAGTATACGGAATTTAGGGGTTAGACCAAAGCAATGTTTATTGGAGGTTCAAATTGTTTTCAGATGGCCGACAAAACGAACAAAAAAATGGGGCCAAGTTCAGTCGAAAGGGAAGGTTTTGCTTGCCGTTTCCTTTGATTGCAGGGAAAAACGGTCAATAAGGAATATTATCTGCAAATTATGAGCAATTTTTGTGAAGCAATCAGGAAAGCCAGAAATTGTGGAATAACCAAAGTTGGTTTTTGCAAAATGATAACGCCCCTGCTCACACATCGTTGCGCGAATTTTTGGCCAAAAACAACACGCTAAGAATGCCGCAGACACCGAAAATTCTGATTATGCATTCTAAGAGCAAAAGCCTATGCACCAATTCCGGAAATACAATTTTCTTATTTCTATATCGAGTTTGTATCACCATGCAACTCTATGATTTAATCGGTTATTAAAAAAATTTGCAAAAATCGTGAATAGTAAAACTAGAACTTTATAATTAACTGGCAAAATGTTTACAATTTATTTGAGAATCTATCACAGTCCTAAAAACGTCATTTCACATTTGGCTTCCATGACGCGCTTAGACGTTGTTTTTAGTGAAAGTTAGACAAAAGCACCTTTTGTTTGCACTCATTTTAGCAGCAGCAGAAAGCAGGACGCAATATTTTTAATTTTCGAAATTTGGACCCCCCTCCCCCACTCTTTCTCACTTACCCACCATCCGTTGTAGAGCCCGCTCCAAGTCCGTAACACCCCGCCCCGCCCGAAATCCGAACTAAAACAAAAGTTGGTTCATACAAACTTTTGCGTTTAAATAGCACCTGTTTCCCAGGCTAGCCACATTGGTGCCCTACACAAGCTCATGTGTATGCGCACCATGGGTCTAACGTCCAACTCCGCCGCCACCTCCAAATAGTGAAGACATCAACCCGCAATCCGCCAACCCTTTTGCATGTGCAAACTTTGTACGTAGCTGAACTCCGTTGGTTTTTTTTTTTAATTTGTGTTCGCAGTCACTTGGGCAATTTAGTTGAAATTTAATTTTTAAGGTTTCAATTGAAATTGCAATTGGAGAACAAAACTTAGCCAAATAACTGCCATTTATTGAAGCAACAAAACATTTTGTTAGAACTTTTTTCATTTTTTACAATGAAAACGTAAGTACGTATTGAATTCCCTAAGAATTTGATATATTTATTGTGTATATCCGTTTTAAGAGATACATTTTAAACTACATTGAAGATTGCCGGGTGACTGCAGAGTGGCAAATGATGCGTTGAAACTGAAAAGAAAATATTTATACATACCTAGCTGTAACTATTATTAACTGAATGACTCGAAAGAGGATGATGATGTATTTTTAAAATGGAATTCGTTAGAACAATAAGCCAGCTTACAGTAACCGGCGCGCAAACGCGGCTCGCGCTCAGTCTCCAAGGCTTTAAATGTTGCGCATTAACAATATTATGAGTTCCTTTTATAAATAATTACACGAATAATGCTAATAGCAAGGCAATTAAATGGTTATAAAAAAAAAACAAACAAATATAGTTATACATATATTTCATGTTGAGTCACAAACAAAGCAAGAACCAGAGAGAAAGAGTGCATGAAATCGCGTGTTAAATGATATAAAAGTAAATTTATATATATACACACACACGTACATATACAAATACAAATACATATATACTTAAATGTTGGGCAATAAAGTGTACTCTAGTGTATGTTTAATATGAACGAAATGTTAATGGACGCAAGTGGACTATACATAACTAATACAAACAGTACACTACAAATATGTATACCTAGTTTATTCGAAGACACTTGATCATGATATATGAATATGATTTTTCGAAAAGAGCAAAAGTTCGACAATACCTAGATGTGATTTTCACCAAAATCCGCGACGCATAAAGATGCCGAAGCGGCACACATTATGAATATTGAAACAAACACCAAGGGATTGCATAACGAGGTTTTCATTGATCTTTGAATAAACATTCATCAGGTTCAGTTGTTAAGCCAGGTTTCGGAATAGCTTCTTGCTCAGAGCTCTCGAGAGTCCGTTTTCGCTCGTAGCTCTTGGCTCTGAGCTGAGAGCCGATGCAAGAAACGACTCACAGCTCTTTATTGTCCGAGTAAAGAGAGGTGAGCCGGTTGCTGCTCTCGACTCTGAGGCTGAGGCTTCGAGTTTGGTGCTCTCAATCTACACTAAGCGAGAGTCAGAAAGAGCGTGAACGCACGCGAGGCTGGCGAGTGAGCAATTCCGAACCCTGCTAGAAACAGATAATTTATCGGGAGTGTCCCTGAAATCTTTATGGATTTTCGTATAAACGCTTGCATTTGAAATAAAACTGATTGCTCCTATAATAAATTCGTTGAATAAAGCTGAGTGTAACATTGGTAATATAATTCTTTAGTATGCTTTCGACGAAGACGATCTAGGAAGATTACTCAGCGATAATCGGCGGTGTTCCTAAAACACTCTTTTGTTGTTTTCAAATGTTGCAAATTTTGTGGCGACATTTGAAATTGAGTCAAATAGAATAATGAGGAACACAACTTGAATGTTAACTGATTGCATTGCATTAATATTATTTAAGATTTTTGGGTTTTAAGTTATAAAAATGAATTTTAATATATTGTCCACCAAAACAATGCAAAAGTCAGACAGCTGCAGAAAGCAACAATGAACCAATCTGCCAACTTCTTCCAATTATGACAATAAAATTTTCGGAGTTTTAATTTTCTTTTCAAAATTAAAAGTTTATACTCTTAAACGAAGTATAAATTTAACTAGATTATTTGGATAAATGAGCAGTTAAATAAAATATGATTTAATGGTTTAACTCAATAAAGTATCGAAAAAACCTATCGATCAATTATATCGGAGAGAATTTCAAACCACGAAATGGAAGACAAGTTGTCAGCGGTGTAACTTTTAACTTCACTTTTGACATTTATTTTGATCTTTAAAAATTGTAGTATGATTTTATGGTGGAAACATTAAACTCGTGAGAAAGAAGTAGTAGGAATAGGAACAGCAGTTGCACATCGCTGCAGAAAATAAGCTTACGCTTTATCAAAAATCAAAAGAGGATTGCATACTTTTTGAAACTCTTGTTACGATTTTGTTTCTCTCGTCAACAGCCTTCTTCCAGCAAACATCCAAAGCAATTAATGCAACCGCGGGCATTTTTGAATTAATATTTGTGCACTTCACTCACTTGTAAGCAACAGGGTTGTCAATACGAAATAATTATTTGGCGGATCAGCGTTTTTTTTTTAATTCTTAACCCAATAAAATTGAGTATTAATGTCCATACCAAAAACGCTTTCAACATTTGGTTTAGAAACTTCACAAATAATTTGTATCCAACAATTATTTAAATTATTTTGAAGCCAACCACCCTGCCGTGGCAGCCACAACGCATTTCCAGTCAGCTGTTTTTTGCCAGCTACTCCGAAGCTAACTCCGAAAAATGAAATCTCCGACATTTGTGGAACACCGACATTTGGATTGGTTGTTTTCAAAAACAACTGACCCCTAAATCTCTAGAGATTTCTGGAACACATCGGAATATGAGTTTTCGAATCTGTTACATGATTGTCGAATTATTATTAAGGGTATTGGAATCCCTGTTAATACACAAAATTAATATCATGTTAAATAGCCAAAGTTGGAGAAGCGTTTTTATGGCTAGTTACTTCACAGCTGGCGTCAAATGCTGGTGAAGGTGACCGGATGTTTAAAATGTGTTTTCTAAAGAAAGAAAAAACGTTCTTTATTAGATGGTCCGAGGCGGAAATGAACCCATGCCTCCCGCACAGCAGGCCAGCACACTAACCGCTGGGATACACCCGGCCACCTCGAACATTAACCATTGGTAAATTTTGATTCGAACCAGCGAACTGGAGCTCTGCAAAAAGTTTTTAGGTGCGCCCTGATCACTTCACATATAAAGTCCTCCTAGCTTACTTGGAAATCCAATCGTTTGTACGAAAATCTCTAAATGTTTCCCACGGGTAAATTTATTATTTCATTCCAAATGTCGTAGACTAAATAGTAAGAAATTTAAACTTACCGTTGTGCCTGCTTTTTCGTTTCGAAAGCCAAAATTAAGTTGTTTTGCGGTTTCGAAACAGCTCTTTGTTAGATTTTCAATACTAGCGAGTTAAACACACATTATCATCACTTTATTCCCAGATGGAAAGTGTTTTTTTGCTGTGCTGTTTCTTTTCTCTATGCTTCCCCACCAAATAAGCGACTAGTCTAGTACGGTTTCCCTCTTTATTACATTTTAAAATTTTCTTTTATTAGTCTTAAAATATAACTAGAATACGAAGAACTGTGCGAAGACGGTTAGCTACTCCACTCATCCGACTGATATATAATTTCTTTAATAAATCAAGGACGCAACCGACAGATCGGTATACAAAGTGCTTTTTGAGCTAACCGAACCGCGGTTTCGCTTCGAATTAGAGGTTTAAATTTAATAAAGATTAACACGCCGAATTTCCTACCATGAGGCTGAGTAAACATTGCTCAACGCATGAGAAACAATAAGCTAATGGGCGTGCATATTGTTATGTTTTCAATGTGAATAGCTTGTCATGGCAAAATGTTAAGAAATGCAGGTCTGCTAGGTTATCATGTCTATTGAAACAAACAGTGTAAACTAGAAGTTCACGCGTGATGCGAATTCGAACGGGTCACGTTGTATCGCCACGTGTCACGACTTGATCGTGGAGAAAACACAGAGTTTTGTGCTTAAGCAGACGGAGGCCGTGCGCGATTTGTGAGGGAATTATAGTCCAACATTTTGAATATAATTCATGCAGTATTCGTGAAATTCAAGTAACTTAAAGTTTCCTATTACAAAAGTGTCTGGAATTTCAAAAATTTGGAAAAAGATATCGTGCTTTTCATATTTAACCCTAGAGCGTCATTCGTCGTCAAAATAAGGATGACTTTTCAGAATTAAGAATGCTTTCCGTTCAAGTGCTAAAGATTTCACCAAGCTCAGTAACAAGTGAGCGGATTCTCCTTCTGATAGCAGATTGTTATAATAGAGTTGAGCATGGCTATTAGGATATATTGAAAAGCTTTAAATATGGTATTTTAAAATAATAAAGAATAAAAGATAAATTCAATGTTTTATTGGTCAAGCGCTTATATTGAAAATAAAAATAATATTATTTAATTTATACATAACTGCGTTGCGTGCATCGTGCATGAATAGTGCGTAACGCGTAACGCGAAACGCTCCCAAAGTGATGTGCGTGATGCTTACATTTAGAAAGAAAACTTTCGCGCGCCCCTCTTTAAAAGTTTACTATCTATTCGAAAGGTTAGATAGCTTAGCAAAAATACTTGTCAGACTATCCTCGGAGCACGAAGAGTCCTCTTAATAGGAAACAAGAATCCGAAAGCTGAATTTTACTTGAGTAAACTTATTAATTAAGAAGAAAAAATATTACAAATTCACAAGGGCGTAGCCAGGGGACATAGATTTTTAATTTGAAGATGGTTTCTTACTTATATGTTATCGAATGCATCTTCGTTTAGTTATTGGATGCTAAATTATAAAATTAAAGACAGGGCTGTAAATTGAAATTACCATTTGATTTTTATGGGTAACTAAAAATTTAATTACCATTACAATTACAACTATTTCGAAATTAAAAATTTATTTACCATTACAACTACTTTTAGTAAATCAAATTTTTTATCGGAAATTATCTCAACTACTTTTTTATTAACAATAATTTTATCTAAGGTACAATTGTAATTGCAATGGTACTTAAATTTTTAATTAACCAAAATTTAGTAATAGTAAATTTAATTTACAGCCCTGATTATAGGAATGTTTAAAAAACGTTTAAGAAATGCCGGCCCTACCTTTTTTAAAAGCTCGTTAGTAGGGAATATCGATATCGAATATTTTTTGAATATAATTTGGTGGATAGTTTTGTTAGTTTCGGCCACAAAGAGGGAGGTTGTCTAAAAGTTTTCCCCTGTATACAACTAGTATTACTGCTGTTACTAATATCCAAGAGAATGCCCTCAGGAAACCTTCCTTTTTGTGGCTAAAACCAAAGAAGTATTCGAAAAAATATCGTCAAAAGTTATTCGATATCGATTATTCGATATCCCTAGCATCGTAGCCAGTGGCTACGCCCTTTTTAACTCAGCTATAGAAAGCAAGCTTGTGCGAATTGAAAACCCCCATATATCGGGAGGCAGCTGATTCTATAGTTAGTGTTTAATATCGATGATTTGCTACCTGTTACATACCATGACACGCTATAGTCTACCGATGAGTCACTTTTCACACTTGCTATTATCGAAGTTTCCAATAACTAGCTTTAGGCTAATTCGTTTATGTTTATAATTCGTATTCGAAATTCACCAATAAGCTATTGTTCCTTTTCCACTACTAAAATTTTTTTAAAATAATTATTTTTATTTTAATTTTTGCCCTGATAAAGTGTCTTCGCATAAACGTAAGGTAACATTTAAAATCTATACAAAATACATAATCCCAATGTTAATGTATGTATATGTCTCCGAAAACCAAACTATAAATAACGGGAAAACTTTTCCAAACCACACACACACTCACAGAAACAAACAAAACAAAACCCAAGAGCCACCTCAAACTGGGTGGCTCCATTTGGACAAAAGCTTGTGCGCTTCTTAGCTGTCGCTGTCATCGTCACCGCCATATATAAGTTTCTCTCCATTCCATATCTTCTATTTAGTTATTTTCGCAGGCCAAATGACAAAACAAATGATTTTTCTCTTTATTTATCGCACACTAATGTCAAAACTCTTTCTATATCTTTCAATACTTACTTGACTATGGAAATACAATGAACCATTTTGTGTCTTGAAAAAATACCGAAAACAAAACAAAACAAATACAAATACCATTGAGTCAAAGTTCTCAAGGGCCGCTATAAACTAGAGTTAAAATATGCATTTTAAGCCTCAATTGGGTGAGTTTTCCGCAAAGCGAAACCTATGTTTTTGTGTACATATATACTCGTACGAAATAACTCCAATTTGAATTCAATATTATTAAATGATGCTGAACATATCCACTTACCCTTTGTATTTTGAGTTGATTCAAATAGAAGAAGATATATAGTCTTACGTATGATTGAGATCGGGCAATTATTGCTATGCGACAAATATGATTTTAATGCTGCCTTCTGTTGCTCATGTTTATTTATTCAAAACAAAAAAAAAACAACAACAAAGATTGAAAAAAAACATTAACCACAATCACACAAAAAGAAACATCTGAACATCCGCAATACAAACCCCCAAACAAAAAAATTTTCCAAATGGTATTTAGCAAATAATTTATTGCAAAATTCGAATTATGTAGTCACAAAATTTTTGATGCATGCTTTAAATTGTTCAAATTGGCACTATTCATATTAATAAACTAATTATAGTTCATAGTTTCCATTTTTATTTACACATGTGGAAAAAATGACCACACAAAAAAAAAAACAGAACAATATTAGACACAGTGGCGTTGTATGCAAGGGTTTTATGTGGTCAAATTAAGCATTTGATTACTTTTTTCTACCTCAACTTGAACTTGCAGTTCAAATAGAAACCAAAAGTGGTACAGAATATTCGCAAAAACAAACTATATTTTGGCAAAGTTTACAAACCAATATTTACTGAAAAAAATATATACTGCCATGTTCCGGTTTTCACTTAAGTAAATTCGAATTTCTTATATGTTCTTGTTTTTATTAAACAATTAAGGAAATCAGTATCAAGCCTTTAGTTTCTATTTACTCTTTATTCGACGAATTCAAATTAAAACGATTTAATCTGGTTAACCAAACCAACTTTATACAACAGCACATTTAACGAATTCGATCATTTTTTTCGATAGTATTTCCTTAGATTTATTTCCTTGGTCCCTGTATCTTCGCCTAAAAATACAATTAAATAAATGTCTTAAATGGTAAATAATTTCGGATGTCCCAATTTTCGGTTGGGTTGGAAAGAAAGTCATGTCAAATTTGTTCAATGTTGTTCATTCGTCACAATTTTTACCGGTTGATGATACCTTAGGGCCAAACATTTTGGTATCTATTAGAGTACTGCATTAAAGGATTCAAAGTGCCCTTTGATTCATTTATCAAAAAATAAAACGGTTCAAGTTAATATAATCAGAAATAGTATTATTTTATATTATTATAATTATTATATTATAGTGGCTCCAAACAGATCACGCTCAAAAGATCAAGCTCAATAGATCAAGCTTCAAAAAGATCAAGCTCCAGTACTTTATTGAACAACTTAAGTCGAAAATTGAGTACATCTAAAAAAATATAGTTTTTTAAATTTCCCAACTGCTTAGTTTGATATGCTCCGGTCCTTCCTCGTAAGTCGCTGCCTCATGGTCTAGCGCAGGGACAACCCTATGACCCTAGGAAGAGTAATTCCAATTGGACCAGTATTTACTTATACTGATGGCACATCCTTCCTGGCTTCCAGCCCACCTGGACCAGAGATATCTGCCTCTGAGGCACTGCCCATGTCAAGTTCATTCAAGAGGTCAAGATGATGCCGAACAACATCTTTCGCATAATGTATTTTGTTTCCTGGTGTATGCTTAACTCCACCATCTAGAGAGACCTTGGTACTCTACCAGATGAAAAGATCGACTGAACGCTTATGTGCGTGAAATGTGCAATATCACAAGCGTGCGTGAGGCGCATACACCCGTCTTTCACTAACACACTTTAGCGTTTGATGCAAAAATTTGTGTGGTGTATGGGGCGCTTAACTTAACCAAATTATTTGTGAACTAAGCGATAGCGATCGTTGTCGACTAATAATTTGTATATAACTAAGACTGTATCGCACGAACCTGTTCAAGTGACTTTAAAAAATTCTTTTTTAGAAGAATAAATTCAAATATGTAGTTATATAGTTTTTTCTCCCATAATAAGGCACATTAAAACTCTCTTGAATAATAAGAAAGACAACAATAAACTCCCACTGGATTGGAAATGGGATATGTAATCACAAAAGACCTTGTAGATCTTGTAGATTTGAGATCCTTATATCTTAAAACTTCTGATGCAGCACTCTTCTACTGTTTATAAAACCTAGGATGGGTACTCTGTTATTTAGTTTTCATAGAATCTGATTTTTTCTGCACGATCGACTATAAGGGCGCGCGCCCACATGCGGCTGAACAATGAACTGACGGCAGAACTTGAGGCAGATCTTGACAAATAAAGACGCCCCGTGCATATACGTGAGCACAACAAGCACTGGTTTAAGCTTTAAAAAAATATCTATTATGAAGATGTGCGACCGTATATTATAGCTGCATTAATACCAATGTTTTTTTTAAGTTTTCTTGAGCATTTTCATGAAGGTCAAAAGTACACTTACCTGTAAAACTCTCGCTCACAGATATTTCTATTCTTTCTAACAGATTAGGATAATATTAAATTAAGTAATTCCCTCGAATTTCTTCTCCCACATTTGTAGAGTCTGTTTGCGCTTGTGCTAAACGTTTTTAATAGGTTCTCCCCAGAGCTCGCAAAAAAACTGTTGACCGTTTATTCCTTTGCGGTCTGCTCTCTCTGAGCAGACCACTTCGTTTCGATTTGTTTTGGTTTTCAGTTGACTGTTCTCAGTTGAGCTATTCTAGTTGTGCTCATTCAATAACAACATACAGAGAGCGATCCGACTGAGCGCTCGCACATTAACAGTCAGCAGATGAGCAAAACAAATGAAAGGCTCAACGTAAACGCTCTTTTTTTTTGCTTGTGTTTGGCTTGTGTGGCTCAGAAGCCCAAAGGAACGCCACATTCGCACACACACGCATACAAATGCAAATGACTTTAATTTTCTTCGCTCGCGTTCAAACGGTCTGCGAATGAGCTGAACAAAAGGTTGGTTGGTTGTTTTCTGAGCGCAGACCGATATATTCAAGAGACGAGGTAAGCGGCTCCTCTCTGACTCTTTGCTCAAAGGGTCCGTATATAACAGTTATTTTTGGACAACGGAAAACTGTCAACAGTTATTGAGAGCTCTGGTTCTCCGTACCAGTGAAGGACATTTGTGAGTAGACGAATAAGCAATGTCATTAGTATATGAATTAAATTCCCTGCTTGCATGCGCGCCACTGTCACACGTATAAAACAACATATGAAGGATTAGCGTTTTCAATTGTTTATTAATTTGAGTGCTTATCAATTTATGCATTTTCAATTATGTTTATCCCCGCTTCTAACACCGCCAACCGTACCACCAACTGATTGCCATTGAATTGAGGCTTGAAATGTTGCAGTCTGCAATGGATCATCCACCCACCCACTAACCACATCCCCAGCAACTCCATTTGACAGCTATTTTAGTACATGCAGCAGTTATCCAATTTTAATTAAATTACCATTTTAATTTGCCACCTTTTTTCCAGCATTTATAATCATTTGCAATTACAAATTGTTCTTTTTACGCCCCTTCCCACCCCCAATCAGCAGCCCACAACAACAACAACAACAAAAACACTAGCAAAAAAAGTAACGCTAAATCGAAATATAAATTTTCAATTTGTTGGCCAATTTGTTGTAATGAGAATTTTTGAAATCTTTAATGTTATTTAAATTAAAAAATGCGCAGAATCTCGTTTCCCTTTGACTAATGATGCCACCCACTCTCTTTCGCAGGTAATTCCAATAGTTTAGCCCAACTCGTAGATAACGAGATTCCCTTGGCCCAGATGGATATGCCGGTCTATACACAACAGACGGCCACCCAGGCGCGTCAGTACCGCCATCGTCATCACAAGCAAAGGCAGTTGTCCAATGGTGGTGTCACCACATCGGGTGTCAGCTATGAGAATCAGCTGGCCGCGGCCAGTAGTGAAGATGAGCTGGACCATGTGGTGGTGGGCAGCACCGAGGTGGTGGCTGCCGTGGCAGCTATAGCCAGCAATAAGGCGCGAGATTTGCGCAATCGCAGCGGCAGCTATAGCAATCTCTTTGATGCGGACTTTGAGACTGCCCTGACCAATGGTGGACCCGCCGTGGTGGCTGCAGCAGGTGAGCCCGTCTCGGCGGGCGCCGTATTGCTAACTGCTGCCGTTAGCGGTGATCAGGCACTGGCCAAATCCATTTCCCAAACGGAAAATATGTACAGCAATGTGCCAGCCACTTCAGTGGCTCCTGTCTACTCCAACATCATAGATGAGCGAACTCAGCGGCATCCCCAGGCCAGCAATGTCTTATCCTCCACTCTGCTAAGCGATGATCTGGACCTAGATGATCCCGTAGCCTCTTTCGTGGCCGCCCACTCGCAACGCAAGTCTGCGGGCGATGGAGCCGAGCAGGTCAAGTCGGCGGATCGGTTACGCATGCTGCACGACACCACCATGATCGACACGGCCCTGGATCTTGATAGCCTGGATGGCTCAAGCATGGGTAACAATTCTCAGTCCTGCTTGGTCAAGGCCAAGACGCCCACAGCCACAACAGCCACAGCCATGGCATCAAACGCACCCATGGTCTGATGCCCCTAGCCAACTAGCCTTGTACATATCTGTAGATAATCTGTAGATATCAGCGGGCGAGTATTTTAATTATTTTAGTTTTAGTTCCTTGGAAGGCGGCGACACTTGGAAGCAACCTATCAGCAGGCCACTAAAAATATTACCTTAAAGCGTTACGCATGCAGAATACATATATAAGTTATACAATATATACGATAACATATACATACAAAATGTGGTGAACAATGTTAACAATTCAATGGCATTAAATAGGACAAAATAAACCTAAACGAAACCCTTAAACTAAATGAGAGGAAACTGTTTACATATATATAAAAGCAATTATAAGTATACATACATACATTAAATATGTACATGTCTGGTTAGTTATAGTCTATAATTTTTGTATATTTAAGTTTTTACCAGAACCACGACGAACCCGATTCGTTGTGCAGAGAAAGAGAGTCTATTTAAGATGGAAGAAGCATAGCCTGCTACTATATATACATACACATATATATATATACATATAGATCAAGTTGAGAATCAAGAATTAATTGTTTAAATGAAAGCGATGCCAGCATCGATGCGGTGTATTAAATGTTCATAAAAAAAAGTACCATTTGCATGATGTACGAGTATGTAAATTGTGTTTTGTGACGACTGTTCGAACTGCTCTGAGTGCATGAAAGAGCGAAAATGTTAAACGTACCCCGTATGTATGTATGTTATGCGAACTAACAAATTACAATTATACAAAAGAATAAAATTTATAAATAGAGAACATGAGAGCAAGCTGGTATTTTGTATTGCATTTGGGAAAAGTTGTTAGTTCCAGGTAGGTTTCACTTACCCTGCCAGGCAAAGAAAGGAAACAGAGAAATAAATATCCGATCCTGTTCCGAATTCGTCTAATATATTTTAAATATAATTTTGCCCAGAAGTTTGCAACGCATAGAAATATTCATTTCCGACCCTATAAACTATATATATTCTTGATCAGGGTGACGAGCTGAGTCGATTGAGCTTTGTCCGTCCGTCTGTCTGTCCGTCTGTCCGTCTGTCCGTCTGTCTGTCCGTCTGTCTGTCTGTTTCTACGCGAACTAGTCTTTCAGTTTTAAAGCTATCGATCTGAAATTTTGCACAGAATCTTCTTTTTACTGCACACTGCTAATATGATGGAACCGACCGGATCGGATGACTATATCTTATAGCTGCCATAGGAACGATCGGTCGAAAAGTGGGTCTTTGTGAGAAAAACTTTTTTGTTTTTAATGTTAACGTGTCTCACATCAGCGATTATTAATATTATACGCTTTTACATAGATTTGGAAGTTTTGGTTGAAATCGGATGACTATATCTTATAGCTGCCATAGGAACTATCGGTCGAAAAGTGGGTTTTAATAAGAAAAACTTTTATGTTTTTTATGTTAACGTGTCTCACATCAAAGATTATAAATATTATACACTTTTACATAGATTTGGAGATTTTGGTCGAAATCGGATGACTATATCTTATAGCTGCCATAGGAACTATCAATCGAAAAGTGGGTTTTAATAGGAAAAACTTTTTTGTTTTTTATGTTAACGTGTCTCACATCAGAGATTATGATTATTATACGCTTTTAAATAGATTTGGAAGTTTTGGTCGAAATCGGATGACTATATCTTATAGCTGCCATAGGAACTATCGGTCGAAAAGTGGGTTTTAATAAGAAAAACTTTTTTGTTTTTTATGTTAACGTGTCTCACATCAGCGATTATTAATATTATACGCTTTTACATAGATTTGGAAGTTTTGGTCGAAATCGGATGACTATATCTTATAGCTGCCATAGGAACTATCGGTCGAAAAGTGGGTTTTAATAAGAAAAACTTTTTTGTTTTTTATGTTAACGTGTCTCACATCAGCGATTATTAATATTATACGCTTTTACATAGATTTGGAAGTTTTGGTCGAAATCGGATGACTATATCTTATAGCTGCCATAGGAACGATCTGTCGAAAAGTGGGTCTCTGTGAGAAAAACCTTTTTTGTTTTTAACGAAAACGTGTCTCATTATTAATATTATACGCTTTCACATAGATTTGTAAGTTTTGGTCGAAATCAGATGATTATCTTTAGCTGCCATAGGAACTATCGGTCGAAAAGTGCGTTTTATTTAGAAAAATTGCTTGTTTTAACGCTGGCGTTCTTAAACTCTTGGGTAAAATAAAAAATAGGCCTCCGTTATGTATAACGTCGTAAAAAGCGACTTGTAACGGACGCGAATAGTCTCTAAACTCTTACAATCTCCCCACCCCCCCCCTATTCAGGGGTATTGTGCCGTCCGTCTGTCCGTCTGCCGTCCGTCCGTCTGCCGTCTGTCTGTTTTTGGGCGCGAACCAGTCCCTTAAGTTTTGGAGCTATCGAGCTGAAACTTTGCACAGAGTCTTTTTACTGCACGCGCTAATATGTCGGAACCGACCGGATCGGATAACTACTTCTTGTAGCTCGCCATACTAATGTCGGTCGGAAAATGGATTTTAGTGAGGAAAACTGTTTTGCTCAATATAACGCCCAACACTGTCAAATCTGATCTGAGACAAGCTATTTCATGTGTACGATCAACTCGGTACCCACAATTTCTCTCCTTCCCCTTTCTTTTATGCATTACAAAGTTGATCAATTTTTTCCTTATGTTGGCCTCCAATTGCACAAATTTGTATTCAGAGGATGATTAAAATAAAAGATAATACATACAAAATTACTTACAAAGAAGGTAAATTAATGATTACTTCTTAGAAGCATAACAGCGGTCAATGTATTTCCGTTTTGCTAAGCCAGAATATTTCTTTTCTAAATCTTTTCGGTTTTAAGAATATCGGTTCTTGGATACCGGTTCTGAGTTTTAATCGGTTCCCTGCCTTCTTTATAACATTGATAAAATATTCTACTTGCAAACGTTTACACAATAACAATGGAATCAGAACAGGGCCCCATATATAAATAAGACTATTAAAATAGTAGAACTATAAGTGCGAGGATAACTTAGGACCAATTTCTCATTTTAATAATAGCTGATATGTGCAGATAAGCTTACAATTTAGAATCGATTTTACATCTTCTTCTTCTTCTTCTGGCACATTAACTAAGAAATAGCAGTGTAAATTGTAAGTATATCTGACACTAAAAGATACCTGGAAGATCAGAAATCGGACCTTAATCTGTAATTTGTTAGTCACTTGGGGCCGATTTCACATCTTCTGCATGGAGCTATCTATCACATAATCTAGCAAATAACAGAGTAAATTGTGATTTTATCCGACACATAGCAGCTATCTAAAAATGTGAAATCGGCCCTAAGCTGCCTTAACACTTGTCATATATCTCTAAATAGTCGGTTGTCAAAATGTATTATCAAATATAACCCTAGTCCTATTTTATAGAAGAAATCTCAATTTTTTAAATATTTGGGGTTATTTGCGTTACTATTACACTATCGTCAGAGAGTCTCTTTAGTGATATATATGTGTAAAGTGTAAAGGCAGCTGAAGTCTATTTCTCATCGGTTGTTTGAATAACTTTATAATGGAAACTGTAGATTCATATTTATAAGTTGTTGTGAGCATTGAAGAATGTTTTAGGTCAAAGGGTACAACATCATTCTTATTTTTGTCATTTGCTTTCGATCAGCACGATGCAGCGCGTGTTTGTTGTAATATCTATTTTGGGTTTATGTGATAAAGAGAAAGTTCAAATAAATTTTTACATTTACCCATGCTTTGGTGCTTTGCAGCCGTCGGATGCAGCAAAAAACAAAATCACATAAGCTTTAACAATAAAAAAATATTTAAAAAAATTTTATCCCCAAATAATATTTTTATATTTGTGCATGCCCTTTCTGTGTTTATGTAAATAACAGGGGGGGGGGCCCCCTCTTTTTTTTATTTTGCCCTTTGACCACGAATTTCTTATCGGAATTTTCTATAAGAAACATTCTAAATTAAGCTCCTATACACTTATCAATTAGGATTTCGGATTTTAGGTTTTTTTTGTTGTTGGCTCTTTTTGTTGTGGATCGTATATCTCTAAATAGTCGGTTGTCAAGTTCAAAAAGAAAAACCAAACAAAATTAAATATATAAAACCCCCAAAGGGAGGTCAAACTTTCAAAAATATTTAGAGTTATTCGCTTTTAGAGAAATATGACAAATGTAAAGCAAGAATAAATAAACAACAATGATAGCTTAATAATACAATGCGACATTATAATAATTAACTAAAAAAGAATATTGCTAACCAGGGAATCAAACCGAATCCAGAATCGGAACCAATATTTGGAATTTTTTGTATACCGGTATCCGAGTAACAATATTTTTGGAACCCAAAAGACCGAAAAAAACCTATACAATGTACCACTACAGATTCGGTTCTGAGTGCAACAACTAGACTGCAAGGCTGGGTTTTTTTTGCAATTCGGTAAAATCGTAAGCCTTCAATAAAACAGTCTGACTTTGCAAAGCTTCTGTATTTCGTATTATGAAACAGTCCAGCCCAAGCGGGCCCAGTCTTTATGAATCATCCTTATAATATCCTTAATACATCCTTAATATAAACTTTGGTCCTCTTTCTAATGTCGTGATATACTTTGAACATGATAATGCTTTTCAAAACATTAGCCTTCTGACCGAAACAAAATAAAGAAATATACTTAAATGGTGACAAAAAACAGACAAACCGGGCAAGAACTAAAATTTACATCATCGGTGTATGTGTTCTTTTGGACCTTTATCTTTCCCAATACCGGTAAAAATAATCATAACGCTCGCATACTTTAAGACCGTCATGACTGAAAATAAACAATTTTGTGAAAAACGCGTGGATTGAACCTATAATAAATTATTCATTTAGTTTCGAGTGAAACGAGTAAAATATTATACATTTGGAATGCTCATTAAATAAATTTTAAAATAAGACAATTTAACGAAAAGCAGAGCGAACTTTCCGCAATATCAAATGCAGGACAAGTGACGACTCTGTGAAATAAGGCAGCGTGATAGGCCGCGGTGTATATTCTTTGGCGGTCTAATTTCATTCTTAAAAAAAAAATGTCTAAATTAATTTTGAAACAAGGAAAAATGCTGATTAGCGCTTTTATCATCGTCTCATCACACATATAAAAATTTTACACAATATAAAACACGATGAACACAACAGTGTTGAAGTAGGTGAGTGAATGGTAAATGTGAAGTCTAGCAAGAAGTGCTTCCATTAAATTGAAAACCTAAAACGCATTTATCCCCCATTATTTTCACGAAGACTTTTATATCTTCCGGACTTTTTTACACTTTTTGTAAGTTATTCAGGTCTGTTCTCAATTGCACTTCGGTTTTTCGTTTGAATTGGCCATATTTCTTTAACAAATTTCAATGAAAGGTGGTAAGGAAATCTGTGGTTACTACAATCAAGGCCTCCTTTTTCTACGAATGGAATCCACTTGGATGCGCCAGTTTCCATAAGCCAAAAGATCGGCCATATGGCCGATGATATTGACATCATGGGCGGTAAGCAGGGCGTTTTTAGAGATTGAGAGGCAGTCTAGACTAATGGGCTTAGCGGTAAAAGGGGACAAGGCGAAGTACCCACTATTGGCGGAACGGAAGTCCACGCGTCTTGGACAATCTGTTACAATGGGAGAGTACAACTTTAAAGTTGAAGAGGATTTTATCTACCTCGGAACGATGATAACCAGCGTTACCCGTATGGATAAAGAAGCTTCAGCAAAAGTGGTCTACAAACGGAATACGAAAGACATTGTAGGTGGCAAGAGGAAACGACCACCACTAAGATGGGACGACCAGGTGCAGAAAGACATTTTTAAGTTTGGTGTGAACAACTGCTGCCAGCTCGCTCGGAGCAGAGACTGACGGGCATTAGTAGCAGAGGCCGAAACCTTTCAGCGGTTGTGATATAAATATCGGTCCAAAGCAGAAGAATCCACAGTTTCAACTTCAAAAGCAATTCCACTTTTGCTTAAACCGGATCTAGTTACCGGCGATTTGAGTGTCACCTGCCATATAATCTTAACATAGAGTTCAACGTATGACGGTTTTACGAAAACCGAAGTGGAATTGAAAACAGGCCTGTATATGCCAGATAGCTTTAGGTAGAAGATGATATGATTGAACGTACTAATCGATGTACTATGTTAATATATGTGTTTGACAGACATCTGATTGCTTAAATTGTTCTTTGAAGCCAGCCACCATTTAATATTACTCACTGATTGGTGTAAGTCCAACCTAATTTCAAAATCTAAATTTGGCTACATTTCCTTAAATAACCTTTTTGAGAGAAATTGAATTGGCTTCTTTTAGACTGAGCTTAGGGCTATTTAAATT